>JAVLVB010000066.1:517742-568349 GCA_032876305.1 Orestias chungarensis | reverse complement strand
GGGGGTTGAGGCTATCTTTCAAATCATCTTTGGCCTGTAAGCGCCGCAGTGCTCCAGCAACAGCCTCCCACCAGTAATTACATACCATGATGCTCTGAAAAGCCTCAATACACAACAGACCGAAGACAGCTAGGCTATCTGAGCTTGCTGGAAGATGCTGTGTGTGCGGGTCACGCGTGTGATCAGAATACTAGGAGAGGGAGGAGGCGAACTTAAAGAGAGTTTCATGGAAAGTTTTCAATTACCAGGATTAATTTCGGCACTTTAACACCACGCTCCCTCTAAAGGATGAGGGTGGGTGCAAGGGAAACAGCCTTTCTTTACACTGTTTTAATTATTGCCTAATTTTATACGGGAACATAATTAATTTAAGCTACCTGCGTTTTTTAAAAAAAAGGTAGATATTTGATCTCGCAAAACACAGACGACCGCGACACCATCACAGTGCTAGAATGACTGTCGCAAATTGATAAGAGTTTGTGCAGAGGAGATACAAGCTGCCTCTGAGCTGCGTGAACACATCAGCAGTCTGTTGAGACCAAGTCAGAGTGATAATCTCTCCGTGTGCTGGTCTTCACGGGGCTGTAATGTGGCGTTAAATAGGAATGCTCATCTAATGAACAATGTGTCCACATCTGACAAGGTAGGATGAGCACTGCGCAATCTCGACAGCAAAATTACCCCAGTCGCTGCAGGCTTCAGGCCTCAACCCCCAAGTGTCCAGAAGCGGGGGGCAAAAAAAACACGAGGATTTCTCTTAGTGTCGTATTCCTTTTTTTTTTTACATTTCTGTCACATCACAAGTCTCCAATGTAATCTGCACTGTTTGTATGTGAAGGATCAATGAAAAGCATTTTTGGCAATTTTGGCATTCGTATTCAATCTTGCCATTAATCAAAAATTAGCTAAGGCCAGCCATTTTTTATCTTTGCTGCAAAAAACAATACACATTAAGTAACAAACAAAATATCAATGTGGATAATATCACAACAGAAAATGACTGATTGGATGCAATTTTTGGAAGAACATTATATTTTAAGTTCCATGCGATGGACAGTCTTAAGGCTCTTGATGCCCACACACAATGTATACTTTTAGCGACACAGAAGTCCCATTAAATCACTTGGAAATGTTTAAACAAGTCAAGAATTTGTGTGTTAATCATAATCCTAAACATTGTAATATTCAGCAAAACTATTACGATTGCGTGATTTTTCTGATGTCGTGCAGTCCAACCCCAACTAATGTAAGGTATGGAGAAAATTAGCAGCAAATCAAATAAATTATATTTGGATCTACACATAAAATGTTCAATGTGTGCATGATTCATCCCCACTCTGAAACAGTCACCGTATCATGCTGTGCAAATCAGATGGTTACAGGTTCATAGATAAAGCTAAAAACAGGGGCAATACTGGAAAAAATCCCTTTAGAGGCTGCAGCAGACTGTGCAAAAGGATCAAGTCATATTCTCATATTAAAATGGTTATTTAACAAAAAATATTTAGATTTGTTATAGTAATCAAACTGCGCTTGAGATATTATGTTAAGACATAATGGCTGAAAGGGAAGTAGAAGAAAGTTTCACCAAACCTCGACTTATTATGAATTGGACAAATGCATTCTTTGCACACATTGTCAGATTTTTATATAATGTATTTTTTTTTTTTACTGTCTTCAAATTTTCCAATTTGTTCATCTATGAAATAAAACAACAAAATAAATTTGGCGTTTTGATTGTAAAAAAGTTGCTCGTGCAAGCTTCTATAAGTGGAGCCATTAAAAAAGAACAGGCTGCAGAACTTAAAATACTCGGCATTCGTGACAATCAAAGCTGAAGCAAGTTTAACGGCTTTTTAGAGTGAAGTTTTCTTGTTTTTACTTAACATCTGTAGCTAAAAATATAAAAAGAACATAAGAAACGTATTAACCTCTGCTTTAAAAAAAAACAACCTATCAATGTATCAATGTTTACCATCAAAAGCTCTTTCAGCCCACATTGTAAAAGAGAAAGTAATAAAAAGAAGATGGCAAAAGAAAGTGGATAATAAGCAGAAGAGATCGCGCAGCAGCGTTCATATGAATGCTGTTGGAAAGGTCAGCGTGTACACAACAGAGTCCTGTAGTCTCCTCGGATGAGCACAACACCTGGCAGCGTTACACGAGTCTCGGACTTACAGCCAATCAGCACGGCCGTTGCCATGGTAGCCACGGTGCTTGGCGCGTCATTCAGGTTCAGCATGTGCCCCGACATCTGGTTGAGCTCGTCCACCGCATACTTAAACATGAAGGGCACGATCACGTTGGTGAGCTGGGGAGGGAGGAGATACAGGAGGTGAGACAAGAAAATGCTCAACCTTCGATGGACAACTTGTTGCCAGCTGATATCGAGCCACTTTGATGGTTCTCTAACAAAACTGGGGTTGTATCTGAACCTAAATCTAAGTCGGACTGCATGACTACATGACATGTAATGATTTAAACCCAAATTGTAGAACTTGACATGAACTGTCTCTTAAAGAGCCTTGACACTAGATCATCTGTAGCAGAACAACAGATGACGTCAGTGATTCTTCTACACACAAACACTATCCAGACAAGTCTATATATTGAAAATAATGTTAAGTTGCCAAAAATGTTTGTTCATCTGACCGATACACCAAAGTTCAGACGCAGCTCCTTTCTATATCTGCTCAACCTTTACAGCCCGTTTAGGGTTTATGGAAAATTCTGACCACTGATTCTAAAGCGCATTTGCAAGGTCAGACGGTGATGCTGGATGGTCTCATCTTTAATTCATTCAAAAAGGTGTTTTATAATTGGTTGGGTTCAATAATCTGCAGGCCTGTAAATCTCTTTCACAGCTAACTTGCTTATTCATATCTGTATTAAGTTTGCTTTGTGTACTATGGTGTGCACTGACAACAAAAACAAAATTGTCCCCACCCCCCATTAGTGCCTAGTAAATGCTTGAGGTTTTTGTTTTTTTATGAAGCCAAAAGACACAGTTTTGTTTTCACTTTAAGCAATTCAGTTAGGAGCTCATCTTTCCTGTTTTCAGGGTCATCCAGACCTCAGCTAAAAACTCCAACTGAGGCAACAGGTATTAAAATGTTTTGTCATCTTCTTTTAGCCCTCCGCTGCTTTCTGAGAATTAATTTCCTCTCATTTGCAGTCGCAAGTTAATGTTTAAGAGGAGTCAGTCATCAAACGTGACAAAAATACACACTCGAAATAAATCAGTCTGCAAGTGATGAATCTATGCAATAAATTGGCTTTTATCTCTTAAAATAAATTAATGAAATGAGATCTTTTCAGTTGTACTGCTCAGAACGCATCTGCATTTGGAGACAGAAACCCGGGTGGGTGAGTGAGCGAATCTAGCGTGTAGGGTTTTCCAGGGTGGCATTAAATGCGTTATAAAAACTCTTCAAAAAACTAAAATCTAAAAGATCCTCGGTATTAAAATCCTCCTGAGTTGTGGCGCCGGTGGATCCCACACCAGGTCCTCCGATGCACGTTCCAGATGCATGAATTTACACGAAAATCCAACTGCGACAATGAAAAAGCCCTACTTTGAGGATACGTGCAAATTAAACCCAATTTTGTGTTGCGTTATTGTGAATACATGCACTGGTTATTTTTTCCTTCTTCTTTTTGACGGGCTCTAGTGGTGCTGGAGAGGAGCTGCTGCCTCCTGCTAATGGAATTGAAATGGTTATTAGGGCTAATTAAAAGCACAGGGACAGCTGCGTGACTCAGTCTGGGCGGTCCGCTGCACATTAGGACACACAACAAACGCTGCATCACAAAGCGTAGCATCTTGGTTTTGAACCTCCAACACCTCCCCTCCCCGAACACAGCACCATGTTTTTATGGCACCTTTAACAGTCAAAAATCTTTGTTAAAACCTCTTTAGAAATTGTATATTTAAAAAAAATAATAAAAAGTAAAAATGCATTTATCCAGCCAAAAGCCACAGTCCCTGTGGTTCCTGCTTCATACGCTGGGGTATTACACTCAGACAATAGAAGCCCCCTCTTAATCCCCAAAGGGAAAAACAATATCTGCCACTTTGCTACCAAGACAACAGAACATGACTCAAAAATAGCCCGAGCCTATTATCACTGAGCCAAAACATGTCCTCAATCCTGCCGCTAATACACGATAAGGTTGGATGCGCTCTTTTAATCCATTAACGACAACCAGTGGAGATTAAATTGACACTGTGTCAATCTGTACCTGGCGATATGTCATCCCATAATAGAGATTCTGTGTCAAGTGGCAAAAAAAACAACCTCCGGGCTGGCGGAGAATTAGCTTTACCTTACCCTGCGAAACGCATGCGGGCGACAGGGATACGGAGAGGGCTTCGTTCGAGGCCAGCCCGCGTGCAACCGTTCATTTGAGATGGAAATGTCAGTGATGATGCGGCTCGCCGAGGTGAGGTGAGGTGCACTGTAACCGCGTAATTATTCAGCTGATTTAAAAATTGCATCCACAAAGCTGGTGGTTTGGGTTCAAACAGACAAATTGGTAAAATGGAGGTTAACTCCAACCACGCAGGAAAAAATAGAAGGAGTCGATTGGATTGCATGCACTTGTTCCCCACTCCTTCAGCACATGCCAGAGGGAGCCTTGCTGGGCGGCAGCAGGACACACTTATTCGGGAGCTTTGAATTTGTGATTATTTTCCAGGGTGTAAATTAGAGACTATCAACAAAGGAAGAGAAAACACATCACGCGCTGATTGATGCATGCAATTAATTATTTAAAAGACTGCTTTAAATGCACGCTGCTTCTAGTTTTAGCATGCCGTCTTCGCCAAGCGCAATCACTTAACGCGAGTGCTCGATATGTTTCAGCAAAAGTTGCAGAGAGGGGATTTGAT
Organism: Orestias chungarensis; assembly: GCA_032876305.1. Taxonomy (NCBI): domain Eukaryota; kingdom Metazoa; phylum Chordata; class Actinopteri; order Cyprinodontiformes; family Cyprinodontidae; genus Orestias; species Orestias chungarensis. Next base: position 563,458 of record JAVLVB010000066.1, on the reverse strand, counting down.
TAAACGGGAATATTTTAAAAAACTTTAACCAGGACTTCAAGTGATCTGTTTTGCAACAGCTTGTGAATGTGCTACTAAATATTGTTTAGCATGTAACATATTCTTCCCCTTTATTTCCACGCACGTCACATATTTTTTTGATTTTGTAACATTCTGGACATCTCAGGAAGGTATCAAAGATTTTGAAAACAACACTCTGATAATGACTAAACAAAATCTATAAGTCAAAATGGTGGTGTAATAGCCCTTTATTCATTTTTGAACAGCTGTGCATTCAGTCAGTGATGGGACAATGTTTCAATTAAGTTGTTACCTGGAAAAATAAAGATAAAAGATAAACCTTGGACTTTTAGCATAGACGTTTATCACTGAAACTCCAAGGGATCATGTTGGTTTTCTAGATTTCCTTCATACCCAAGATTAATCTAAATGGGAACAAACATTTTTTTGTCTGAGTAAACTATTTGCTTGTCTAAACTTCAGCGTTTAGAAGTCTCATTTATATACACCGATTAGTAAAATACGCCTGATTTAACCAAAATGTGTCACAGATACAATTATATATGGTGTTATGTTTGTTATGGAGTAACGCAGTTTCTTTTCTCTCAAAAAAGGTCATAAAAATTATATTTAGGATATTATGAAATGCACAACTGCAATGTATACACAGATTATTTACTATTATTTTATATTTGATTTGCATTCAAATAAATACCATTATTTCTGCAGACTATGTGTGTTACATTCACTGGAAATCAAAGCCTTATAACTTGTACGACTACATCAAAGCTCATGATTCTCTTTGTAATTCTTTTTTTACAGCAGCAAAGACAAACAAAAGCAAAGTCCTTCTGATATAAAACCATTATTTTCCATTTAAGTATAAAAAAAGGTGTTTGCCTTAGCCATTACTGCAGTATTTTAACACAGTTAAAGCGGCATCTTTTGCATCAAACAGACATTGTCTGCTGCATTGCAACATGATAGCAACTGCTCAGTGCATTAAATAGTTTTCACGCTACAATGATTAGACAAATCTCTGTGTTTTCCAGAGAAAGGATGTCTTAGATTTCAGAAGACTCCTTAAATGAGTCGTTGTAAGCGGGATTTTCTTTCTTCAGTCACTGATGCTGTGAAATCCATTCCTCATAAATATAATCAGAGTAAATTCTAATGTTGCCATTTCTCATCAACATGATTTGTCCTTTCCAATAGACGTAAACCATAAAGATGTTTTTTTTTTTAGGATCAAGGTTAAGGTCAATTAATTATAACCTGTAGAAAGACTCAAACACAAAACACTTTAGGAGGGACAAAGATTGAAAATTGGAGTCAGAACGGCTGATCACACACCGTCAACTCTGTCCGCTGTCCTTGGATGATGTGTTGCATTCTTTCGCGCAGTTGTAACATCTTTGTTTATAGTTTTAAAACATCCCTGAAACAAAGCTCACCCACTTAATCACAAACCCTGTGCTGTTATATTTATATTTAGAGTTGTAGAATACTGCCACTATATTTTAGGTTTCTTGCTTTTACAACAAATTGTTAGTGCCAGAGCTACAGCCTGGCTAAACCTATCTCTGCTTTCTGAGAGTATTTTATATTGTGCACTATTTCTGTTGAAGCAGATCAAATAAAACTAAAGATTTTTAATTTGCTTGTAAACTTTTGGGTTTCAGTCTTTAAAGGCGGCTCAAAAAATCTACTTACTTTTTTTGTGTTTCACAATCTATCAAAATGTAAGTACAATGGCAATATCAATGTATTCAATGTAGGCACTACAAAATGACTGCTTGGTTTGCAACATCTGACCAAGAGTGGACATTTTCCAAACCCCTGTGAAACATTTAACAAGTTAGACGGACTTTCACCAGCCCCAATGCACACATTGGGTGTTTTTTTACCTTAGTGGGTGAGATGCTAAGGCTCTCAAAAGAGTTTTTCTTAATTGATATTTACTGGCTTTTCATGTGAGGCTTCAACAACACAAAGAGTAAATATGTTTGCCTTGCTTTAAAAAATGAAAAATGAAAAAAAAATACAACACTGCTTTCCTGGAGAAAGCGTTGATGGACCCAGGCCAAGGCCAGTAGGTGCCAAATACGTGAGGAGAGAACTGCATGGAAGAGGCCTTTTTAGAATAAACAGAGCGGCACAATTTGTCCCCTAGAAAGGCTCGATAAAATTCAAGCACATTCTGTTCATCACAGCAGGTGAGCTCTGTTTTTTTAATTTTTTTATTATTATTACTCCTTTATGGAATCAGCAGTTAATGACATTATAATCTCAGAGTGCTCTAACAGGTTATCCCTGACCCCCTGCCTGTAAAAACACTTTGCCTCCTACTTAACAGCAAAACTTCTCCTTTCCTGCCATCACTCCTACTAGAGTGCACTGGCTCACTTCGAAGATCCATTTTTAAAGATTCCTCAGTGGAAATTTGTAGCTTGTTGTTTTTGTTTTGTTTTTTTATTAACCATAATTATGTTTTTTGTTTTTTTTACATTGTAATCCCTTTTTCCTTTATTAGTTAAATTTCCATCATAAATCTTTAATAGAAAGCCAAGAGAAAACTGAAAAAAAACAAAAAACAGATAAGTGATTAAGAAAGCAAAATTACAGAAACAGTAATTTCACTTTAATTACGATTTATTTCGCCATATAATGAGCAGTGATGAACTGATAAAGATTTTTCAGGCCAAAACAAGTTTCTAATTATTCTTGTCTGACCTTCACATTCTGACTATGACTGTATCAGAAAATTTTTGATGGGGAGAATTCAAATTCAATAGAAAAATTACAAAATTATTCAAATTATGACAAAATTTAAAACAGAGGATTGCGACATACCCTGTGGGTTTCTTCATAAATTAAAAAAAAGAAAAAAGAGCTTCAATGTATATATTTCAAGGATCAAAACCCGACTTTGTGTACAAGCTTTGTATAAGTACAAAGATCCTGCAAATTGAAAATATAAGATTATTCACTTTAGGACTTTTCAAGAGGTTGGTGGGAAGTGAAGCTTTCATTGAAATATAAACCACACAAACACATAAAAATAAAATAAAAGAGTATTTAAAATATTTACTTCTACCTTTAATAACTTTATTTAGCAAAAATACTGATGTAGATTTTGACCAAACTTTAGTTTTACCTTTCCTAAAGGCGACTGAATGGTTTTTAAAGCAAACCACAGCCGTTAACTCTGGGTCGTTTATCTATATCGCCAATTTGCGGTTTAAAGCTCTTTCATTTTTAATAATTAGATTTTTTTTTTATATTCTGATTCCTTATTGGACCAATTTCTTGAATATGAGGTATGACAGATATAATCTGATTCAGGCTCCGCATTAAAATGAAAATGTCGGTTTTAATATCTAAATATTATTGGCAAACAGACGCTAGAGTGCAATGTTAGGATGCTTGTTTTATTTCAACAGTGGTTCATTTTAATTCTGAATAACAAGAATACGTATTTGTCTTCTAATCAGACTTTCATTGTCTGTTATGTTTATTTTGGTAACCGAGAAGCCAAATGCTCACACAGGGTTATTTTACTGGAGGAACAAAACAGCAGAGAGTAAAAAATATTTTTAATGATATTTAATATTGTTATTGCAATTTAGCATTCACATGGCAATGACCTGTTTTCCTGTTATATCCCAGTCCTAAGTTTGATTAAATCAAAGAAAACCTGTGAGGGACTTCCAGCTGGTGGATAGAATTATTCAGAGTAACACACAATACATTTCCATAAAATACACTGCAACTACACTCTAGCGAATTACTTTAACTAAATGGTTGCAAATGCAAAGATCCTAAAGATGGGTCCCAAATTAAAAGAAGAGTATTTAACAGGTTTCATAAATCATCCCTGCAAACGTCCCAAAAAAAAAGGAGAGGCAAAAAGAGAAAACATGACCTCATTCACCAGCATTAACTTTCTTATTAAGTTACCTTAGCGCCAGCTAGAAGGCCAAGCGAAATGCCAACACGAGCCCTCAGGTCTGGTCGGTCCTTCGGCCACACGTAGGCCACCATCGCTGAGAGAATCTTGGTTGAATTCACTTCTTTCAGCTGCAGCAAATCCAAAACAGAAACAAAAACAGATTAGTCTCTGTTAAAAAAATGAAACATGAATACAAAAACATTTTAACTTTCTAATCTGCCTTCTATCGATAAACATGGGCGAGTAATTCTCATTCTGCATTCAGTGTCACAGCCGCAGCAACCTTAAGACCACAATGTGGGCAGACACATGGAACATCAAATGTCAGCGGGAGTCCCCTGAGAGAGCTGACAACAGCGATGAGAGCGTCTCCAGGTGGACTTGGGCATCCAGTCTGACACTACATCTCCCAGGAGACACCTGGACTGTCATCCCAGCTGAGGCGGGGACTGCGCCGGTGCCAGCTCGGCTGTTTACCCGCACCTCCACACACATCTGCCACGGGGACTCTCAGCAGGCCACAGAATACGCGGTAATTCCTCTAATCCACTCAATATGGTGGCACCATGTTACAGCCCCACTGTGTGGCAGCTCCTTGGAGCAAATTACACAGAAAGTGTATCCATCACCAGCCTTTCTGACCAGGAAATGTGTTACACCGCAAAAAGCGCACCAGTGATTGACTGAAACTGAAAACGTTCAGCCCATATTTTTCATTTTTAAACGCAACTATTTAAACTGTAACATCTAAAATTTATTTTTAAAATGGATTAATTAGCACATATACGAACACTATCTTTAGATGCAATTTTATTGGAAGCACATTTTGTTGGTATTGACCGAGTTGAAGTGATGAAACGTTAAATTACCTCTGACAATGTCAAATCAATAACCACCGACACCAGCACTTAGTTTATATTATTTTCAGATTTACAACTTCCAATTACTGCCTATTTAATGGTTATGAATAAACACAGCAGCACAAAATTTTGTAGAACGCACCGAACCAAAGTACGGCACTCACCACATTTTTGGGATCGGCACTCAAACCCCTGCCCGCGTTTCCGTGCCAACAAGGGCGTTTGTCTGTTCCCTGCAAATGCTACAAAAAGATTCAGAGAATAACTTTGCAATTTCAGGTTTGACTTTGTAAAGAACACTTATTTTTTCAGCAGTTTGAAAATGCCACTTACTTTTACTCCCTCTAAAATCCGACGGCTGCTCTCCAATCTGTTTGTGCTCCATGTCACTGTTCTTAGGTGTAGAAGGGAGCTTAACTGGAACAGAGGAGAAGGCCTGTTTATGAGTAATGGTTATGTTTCAGATGGAAGAAATTGTAACGTCAGACACAGGTAATCTGAGTAAAAACTAAAAGCTGATTTAAAGCTGTCAAGAAAACCTTTACTCCACACTATCTTACCCTGTCTTAAAAATCACACCAATCCACCCAATATTACAAGCTGACCTGATGAAGCAACATAATCACTGAAGTAGAATCAGCATGACAATATGAATTAGACTAGAGTAAAATGAATCCAATCAGATAAGAGACAAACACATTGTATTTATCATGGTTACATAGCTATTTTTGAAGTTTTGCGACTCTAGTGAATCAAAGTGAGAGACAACCATCCACCCGTAGATGTACAAAACATAGCAGCAGTGTTAAACCTTCCCAGGAGCAGCCGGTCCACAAGAATTAGTGTGAAGCACATGGACGAGTCACAAAGAAGGAGTAACCCTAAAAACGGCTAAAGCTCACCGGGTCTCACCTGCCCCAGCGAAGGTCATGATCATGATGAAGAATAAGAAACTGCACGGACCATATTAACTCCATAAAAGCGTTACAACAGGAAAACTATACAGAGCAACACAAACACTGGCCTTATTTTCGCTAAAAACACCTTGATAACGAGGACAAGTCTAAATCTTAATGGCTTGAAGAATGTTTGCAACCGGCCTAGTCAAAGTTCAAATTTAAATGTCATTTGGATTAAATTGGCTTTCCATGGTGGAAACCCTAAATGTACTTGTGTTAAAACAGGTACATTTAGGTACATTCTACGAGACTCTCGAAGGCTTTATGGCAGTAATTAATTATTCAAGTAAGAACGGTTTAGCTTGAATAGCCTTCAATAAATATAGGACATTTTCATTTCATAATTTTAGTATTTACCCAGGTTAATCTTTTTACAATATAAAACCTTTTTGTGTTTATTAATGTTATAAACACAAGAACAGAAAAAATCTGGAAGAAAAAATAACAAATTCTTCCTAGCATTTATGTTCATACAGTTATGTTGTGACATTATCAGAGTTTTGTTGTTTTACTAGATAGAGATAAAGTCAGACTGCTGAAATATTCAGTAAGTATTTTAAAAGCTGGTTTTGTAACACATTATCATGGAACCGTAGTTTAATCATTGAAACAATGGGTGAAATAAAGATTTCATTTTAACGCCCGTTCTCAAGAAAATCCAGAAAGCCACTGGGATTGAAACTAACTAAAAACGCGCCTATGGAGGCTGTGCTGACTGTTTAACAGAAGATATGACATGGTGGGATTAAGAAAAACACACTGAGCGTATAGTAATGCTAACCCATAGTGACCTGCTTCTATTGTTCCACTGTTGTATATTTATATATACATACACAAAAAACTGTGAGAAAAGAGAAGCAAATATTAAAAAGTTTATTTTGTAATTAGACTAAAAAGCTGCGAAAGGCTAATATGTAATGCTTTATTGGAAAAAATGGTTAGATAGATAGATAGATAGATAGATAGATAGATAGATAGATAGATAGATAGATAGATAGATAGATAGATAGATAGATAGATATTGCAAGTAACCAATCTTTTATTTTTTTTTTATATATCCAACTTTTTTTACTTATCCGATATTTTTGTACATCCTTGGTGTTGAATTACTTTTTTTGTTATTTAGTTTACCATTTTACTTATCATTATAGTTTGGTTTGTTCAAGTCTTTTCGTTATTTCTATCAGTAAAGGTTATAGCAAAGTGAAACATTCCTTAAACGCAAGATCTATTTACAAGTGTATGTTTACATGACAGGTTACTGACAGTCTGTGTGTTTTTAGTAAATAATGCCAACAATCAGCTGCTAAAGGAGGCTTTTTAACTGTTAACCTTGTAGTTTTCGTTTTAATCTAAGTATTTTTCCAAATACAATAGAGCCCGCCTTGGTTGTCCCCTTTACAAATGAGTCAACCCGGTTAGGTGCTTTCTCAATGAAATATTGCACAATAAAGTTACACTGGAGTTGAGTTTTATCAGTGTGAAATGATCAATAAGCCTGTTGACATGAAATTATAGCGATATCAGCCTGAACAAGAGTGATCCTGGGTGGGAAGGAGGGGTCTTATCCAACCTGTCAGATGGACACGGAGACACGTGACTCAAACCACCGAGAGGCTGCACGGGTTTGTGGCGAATCTAACTCAAACAAAAACGTTGAAGCACATAAACACGTTAAGGACTGACGTGGTTTAATGAGGCGAAGCAACGGTTACGAAAAACCTTTAGCGAAAAACTAGCAGCATGCTAACTCAAACTTTAACACCAAGCAACACAAACAAACCTCCGCATGTCAACGTTTATTTTATTAGAAAAAAAACCTACAAACGCCAACGAGCCAATGGGACGTAAGTCTTTATATCTCCCACTAAAAGTTAGTTAAGCGTACTTGTAACTCCTGCCCTCACCGTGTCCTCTCACCCCCGGCCGGGAGTACTTTACTCACCACAAACGTGTTGTTTCGTTTATAACTCCTCCCGTCTTCTTCGCCTGGTTTATTCCAAACGTGATATGAGCTCGTCTGGCGAATAAGAAGCGCGAGTTTTCTATTTTGGAAGCGAAAGCCGCATTTCAGTGGTGCCAACATGGGCGCCATGTTGCTTTTTTTTCCCTCCGGCGGAGGAAGACGCTCAGTAAACACAAGCCGGGTGGATACGTCAGTTCCGTCTTACGTCGGACACGTAAACCGTTAGTAGCAGTCGGAGGAGTCTGAGTGGAATTTTTTCATCCCCTTCTAGTCTAATAGAAGACATTGAGCAGGCTTTGACCAAACGCTAGAAAAGGGGACTGAATGTGTCAGAATTCGTGTCGTTTCCGTGTAAATCGTCAGAAGTTTAGTGGAAGCTAAACAACAGAAGGACAGAGCAGTTTCCCCCCCCACACGCTACCGCCGCGTTAGCGTGGCGCTCTGTTAGCTCAAGCTAGCTCGGCTTTAGCATTGCGGCGTTTTGACCTCGCTGTCAGGATGCCATGCCACAACCAGCAGCTGAACAGCGTCAGCAGTGGCCAGGAGCACCCGATGAAGCAGGTCCGGTTTGCGAGCAGCAGCAGCAGCCTGCCGTCGGTTCTTAACAGCCCCGAACCGAGTGATGTCCCCACGCAGCCTGTCAGCCAGGACAGCCTGGGACCTCAGCTGAAGCTGCTGCCACTCAACGACCAGATCCGAGAGTTGCAGACAATAATCAGAGACAAGTGAGTCCTCGCTCCCATGTCTGTGATTGCAGTTTATTTATCCACTTTTAACAACACTGCCTCTCCAGACAGGAAGAGGGTGTCCAAAAGTGTTTAATACTTTTTATACACTTAATAGTATAAACCAGGGCCGTGCAGAAACCTTTTGAGGGTAAAATGCAAAGCAAAAGTAGCAAGTAATTATTTTTTTTATGTGTTGATCATAAAACGATGACAATAAAAGGCCGCAAGAGAGATTGCAGCTGCTTAAACAAATGTTATATGTATTATGTAATAATAAAAAAAGTCTGTTAGGGGAAGAGAAAAAAAGATATCATCAGGACACGATTAAATACAACTTCAAATGAGGTGTTTCATTATTGCAATAAAATAGATTGATTTATTTGAAAATTGCATGTTAATTTTATTAAAATTATCCCAAGCATAAATACTAATTTGGGGACATTTTTATATGTGGCACATTTGGCTTTCCATACTAGCTGCAGCTCATATTGTCGGTAAACTTATTTGATTCTACTGTTCATGTAACGTTTTTGTGGATGTGAGCTCTTAATGCCGTGGGCAGAACATTTCTTTGGCAGTTCAGGTTGCACAGCATTAACTTCATATCATTCACCGCAAAGACAGATCTGAGAGATTTGTCTTAAACCACTACCGCCAGGACAATTGGGACGTTAAAATAAAAGTTTCATGTTACTACAGTGTCAGGCTTACATTCTCCACAAACAGGTCTATTTGTAAAATATAAACAAGAAGCATTCTTGCCCATGGTTTTGATGCCAGGATAAATATCAGCAGCTGCGCTTTTAAAGTCTGTAAAAGGACAGGAAGAGTTTTAATTTGATTTGAAGCAGAAAAGCTAAAATAATCTGTTGGGTTTAGTTATGTTTTGTATACAGACTGACACAAAATATAGACAAAGTCTTCAACATCATATTTTTCGGGTGATGAAAAGGCTTGTTTTGTTGTGTTTCTTTACAATTTTAAATCCATTTAACCTCCAGAAATATTTTTCGCCTTACTTTGTCTAAGCTAAAACATAATGCTAAATATGTTGGACCAGAGATTAATGCAATCGTCTGGCTTTTTATATTTTCAGAACAACCAGCAGAGGAGATTTTGTTTTCTGTGCAGACCGACTGGTAAGATCATATGTTGCAAAGGAACACAGCAAAGCAAGATGTGTTCAGCTCCCTGAAATGGTTTTTCTTTTCTTTTTTCCCCCCAACAATAGATCAGACTAGTAGTTGAAGAGGGCTTGAATCAGCTTCCCTTCTCAGAATGCACTGTCACCACTCCCACAGGTAACAAGCTCTCAGACACTGAACTGATTTCCACGCTCTGCTACTTTCTTTTTTTCATCCTCAGTCAGAACAGCTTCACTTTTGTCTCTTTCTGGTTAATTTTTTCTCTCCCCTTAGGGTACAAGTATGAGGGTGTCAAGTTCGAGAGAGGCAACTGTGGAGTCAGCATCATGAGGAGCGGTAAGTGAGGCCCACAGCAGTGAAGTTTGAGAGTTAGTCTTTTAACTGTGAGGACGTGTGATAGGTTTGCTTATGTTTTAAAATCGCTGCCTCAGTATTTCCGAAGCAGAGTGTGCTTGCTGTACATCCTTACAAGGCTAACATGGCCCGGGTGTTAAGTTGACCATCTTTCATTGTTATGTGATAAGTCACAGTAAGTCATCGATTCAGGTGTCTTAGGGGCATTTGGAGCACTTGCACGTTTTGTTTTTCGCCAAGCATGATCTTAACTCCATGTCAATGAAAATACACTTGCACAGTTAACACATGTGCACCTTTCTAAAAGCTGTACATTCAACTCAGTTCAGATTATTTATATAGCGCCAATTTATCACACGTAGTCTTGAGGAATTTTACAAGAGATATCACTTAATTTTAATCAGATATACATCCATACATGTTAAACTAATCAAACTAAATTAAAATTTAAAATCTAAGAAATCAGTAAATTGCATTGAGTGCATGATCGGCAGCATTCACTCCTCCTGGATCAGTACATAGAAAGAAAGCTTGTGTTGTGTTGTTGACCTTTACAGCAATCCCTCATACTGACCATGCATGTAGCGACAGTGGGGAGGAAAAACTACCCTTTAACTGGAAGAAACCTCCAGCAGAGCCTTGCTCAGTACAAGCAGCCATCTGTCCTGAACGACTTGAGGTTTGAAGATACAGAAAACACCAGTAGAAGAGAAACTCAAAGTTAATAGCAGCAGATGGATTGTTAACAATTGAAGTGAGACTAAAGCAGATTGGACAGTTGAATAACACAGCAGATTAAGGAGAGCTGACTAAACACAAAATCAGCTCACTATTGCTCCATCTGTAACATCTTGACTCATCTTGCTATTGGAAAAGTGCATTTTGTGTTTCGATTACAAGAAGAACTTTTGAAGTCAAGATTAAATATATTTTATAGTATAGACTGTAACTAACAGCCGACCAGAAAGTAGCTTGTGGAAAAAATGTCTTTCTTACAGAGTTATAAACTAAAAACGTTCCCTAAAGAAGACAATCCACCGAATGATGATCAGAAGATCAGATCTAGATTTCTCAGTCCCTATGCTTCTATTCTCTTCACCTTCCTGTGTGGGCTGTCGTTGTCAAAATCATGGCATGACAAAGAGGGAATAAAGCAGATGACAGGTATAAAGAAAAACCTTCAAAAAGCCAGTGAACCTTTGACAGAGCTCACTTTAAAATGTTATAAAGTATGCTTATTTTTTGTTTGTTTCGTTAGCAAATAATAGAGGACCTTGGAGAGGGTTTTACATTTGTATATTGTACTTTATATTTCATGGTGTGTGGCTTGTCTTGCATTACGAGACTTTGGTTTTGGAGATAAAATGTCTCCACACAGAATCCACGTGTAATCAAAACAGGGTTTTGATTGATTTTGTGATTTTTATTTATGTGTGCATCCATCCATATCTCCATTTGTTCAACCATCAAACCTTTTCAATTTGTAAAATTCAATATGGAATTTGGTCATGAACAAACGTACTGGAGCCCCGTTTAAACAACCATGCTTGGTTTCCACAGGTGAAGCCATGGAGCAGGGCCTCCGCGACTGCTGCCGCTCAATCCGCATCGGGAAGATCCTCATCCAGAGTGACGAGGAGACGCAGAAGGCGAAGGTCTACTACGCAAAGTTCCCCCCCGACGTGTACAGAAGAAAAGTGTTGCTCATGTACCCGATCCTCAGTGAGTAGCATCAGCCCGAGGGCGGCTCGCTGCCCGTTGAACACCAAGCTGAGCAGCTCCGCTCACGTGGAAATGTCAAGACGCGTCTAAAATGTTTTTTTTTCTGGATGCGCTCATTGAACCCTGCCTTGAGTTGACCTTCACAGCCACCAAGTATGCGTCTCCACATATACAAGACCATTCTCACTGATAATTATAGCTCTCACGGGGGGAAATTATGCAGTGCCTCCGCATTAGCCAGCAGGCTGCTGAGTAACATAATGAGCAGCCATAAAAACAGGACCCCAAAATTCTGGTATCCTGATATTACAAAGCGAATAATTTCTGTTTTTAACAGCGATTAAGCCTGGTTTGATGATGCAATACACACATGCATTTAATTTATCCTTTTAGGTCAAAAAAGAGAAAGAAAAGCATCTAACCTTTGATTTGCTGCGTCTTCAGGTACGGGGAACACGGTGATCGAGGCTGTGAGGGTGCTGATTGAACACGGAGTTCAACCCAAGCACATTATTCTCCTCAGCCTGTTCTCCACGCCGCATGGTAAACCAGCACACGGCTCACAACCTGCCGTTGGTTGTTTCTGATTTATTATCGCCTCATATGTATCTGCAGGATTGTTCACTAATGTGTTTCTGAAAATCTTAAGTTTGGAGTTTTTCTCCCAACTACTGACTGGGTTACTTTGACATTTCAATATGATTGTTCAGAAAGGATTTCCAGTTATTGAGACTTCGTGACCTTTCTTCCTGCAGATCTGTCAGGTTAAAATTTACACTTGAACATATTTAAAGCTGAAGGGCACGTTGCTATTAATGCACCCAGGGATACATCTTTTTTTTATTTTATATATATAAATCTTCTTTGCAAATTTCAGTGCTTCTGTTTGAATCTGGTTGGTGAAATGTGTGAGGCTGAAAATGTGTGGAAAAGAACAGAATTGATCTGTAGCAGATCCGACCTGCAGGGAGTTAAGCCCGACTCATATATAAACCCAAATTCCTACTTTATTTTCTATTACCTCCCAAAGCTGTTGGTTTATTTCTTTGCAGACCTGCATGGATCAGCTCCTTGTGGCTAGTTTCCCATCTTCTGGTTTGTTTTCTAAAACTGACTATTTAAATTTCTCACCATAACATGAACTACTTTATTTAATCTCAGACTGTCTTTGAATTCCATCTTAAATTAATGTCAGTTTTATTGGAGTAAAATCCTTGCATACGCAGTTTCTTGCAGGGTTCCGTTGAAAAATGTGTTTGAGCCGTTTTTGAGACTAAAGACGTTTAAGACATTTGAATCTGCAGTTCTTTATGTCTTGTCCTTCTAATATTCTATTTTCGTAGCCACTTTTCTGTCTGTAAATGAAAATGCAGATAAGGCGTATTTCAATCTGTGGAAACAGTCATTGCTGCCATTTATCCGGATGTTCCCTCATTTTTAAATATCTTTCACTTCCTTTAGGAGCCACATCCATAATCCAGGAGTTTCCAGACATCACCATTCTGACTACAGAGGTTCACCCCGTGGCTCCAACACATTTTGGACAGAGATACTTTGGCACTGACTAAACTGAGGATTAAATGACTATTGTTAAAGTACCTTTCGGTATATTTTCTGCCGACTGTCTCTCTTGAGTAAATAACATTTACTCCAGTGGTTGACTTGAATTTGACTTATATTTATTGCTTTTTTTTGCTTTGTATTATCACTGTAGAAAGAAAACCACAAAGATTAAAACATGGATCACTTTATTTTGTGTCATATGAACCGATGGATCAATAAAGAATTTATATTTGTTTACAGACAGAATAATACATGAAGGCGTATTGAGGTTTTTTTCTGTAGGTCTGAAGTGGTTAAAGCAAAGGGAAGCACCATTCATCATACTCCTAAATAATTAATGAAAAATAAACCTCATATACTCTTAACAACTTTAAATGTACCTTTTATCTTCAAATCTCTTATGGGTTTGACATATGGTTTAAAAGCACACGGCTTAAAAGTTGGTGAAAGAACAGAATATACAGACACCGCCTGCAGCAGGTAGAAAATAAGTGAGCCATTATATAGGATAAAAAAAAAATGAATTCAACAATAGACAAGACTAGAATACACTTATCAATAATACCTTAAGCTTTGTACACAATATGAAAGTTCAGAAATAAAAAATCTAAATTAACTCAAGCAGCATTGGATATGGGGTAATCAGCTGGGAAGCATTTTAAAGTGTCAAAGTTGAACAGCATCAAATTTTATTAAAGGCCAAGCTTCTTTTTTAAGCTTATAAATAAGGTTTAACTACAGAAACTAATAAAATATAGAAGATCAAGCATTTTCTTTCTCAATAATATTAAACTTTTAACAGGTTGAATTAAGTAACATAATATAGAATCTAACCATCAGCCAGTTAATGAGGAAACGTTTAATAAATACGTCCAATATGTGCAACCCAGATTACAGCAAATGGCGTCTAAGTCGTATCCAGGATGTTTGGGGATATTACTTTCCTCAGAAATAAGTAATAATGCAACATTTGTAATAAAAGCTCCAATTAACCAAGGAAAAAACAATCAGTGCTGGCTGTGTACGATATGTCCAATTTGACATGATATTGACTTGACTGCCTTGAAAACAAATACTTGGTCAAATCCCCGCCCTAACCGTCAACACTGCTCTGCAAAGCATGATGGGTTGGATACATTCTCAGGAGAAATTTCCAACAAATCACTGGAATACATACGTAAGGCTCAAGGTCAAGTCCAATTCACTAAAAAATGCTTTGAACTGTTGTTACAGTAAAATGAAAACACGTGTTGTTACACTGGGAATCACCTGACAGCTGGGTCCCTAGGTTAGACCTCTGCATGCTTTAAGGTGTGAGGTTTAACCCCTCCGACCTCCCAGTCCTGGTGCTGAGGAGGAATGTTAAGGTGCAACATTGTAAACTCAGCCCAGCTGTGAAACACAGGCATGTAAACAAGCACTGTGCCCCACAGCAACACCAACAAATCAATAATAAATAACATTTACATCTTAATGAGGTAATGGGTTTCCTTCCTACATAAAAACCATTTGAACAGCAGAGGCCAGGCTTCAGCTTCTCTGCCATTTGAGTTCCTCACTATATAAAAGATTCATTGAAAAATTTGCAAAAAAAAAAAAAGAAACAGCAGGTCATCTCCCACTCACCCTCTCCAGTAACTTCCACGTTTAATCTGGAATGCAAACACCTCATAATGAAGTGTGTGTGTGATAAAAGTCAATCTGTGTGTGTGTGTGTAAATTAATCCTCCATATCGATGGTAACAGAGGGGTCTGCGTCGTCCACTGGAACAAAAAAAAGAAAACATCTTATTGAACAGATTAATACTATTTTCCAAAGGTTTTGTGCTAACAGGTGATATTTATAAGGGGGAGATCGTATCACCACTAGGTGGCAACAGAGCATCCAAACAACCGTTCTGTATTGACAATGACTCCCGATTATGCTTTCATTGTTCAAATCTACATTATGGAGTTATGACAAAATAAAAAATAGCACAAAAAAAAACATAAAAATCTTTAGAGTATAGGTTAAAAGTTTTATTTCTGCACGTTTTGTGGGTGTGAATATCAACAAAAAAAAGAAAAAAATCAATTAAGCTTCCTTTTAGGCTAAAATGATTAGATGTAGATGTGTTTTTTCTTTTGAATGGATAATGGACATCAGTGTCATCAACAGAAAAGGCTTATATAAATTAATCTGTTTTTGCAGAACATAACCTAAAATAATGGAAACATTTATTTCTTCTTGCTACATTTATTCAGTGGTGATACTAATTTGAGAGAGCACGGCTTTTTGGTTGGCACTGCTGGTGTCAATGTTGGAAAATCTCTTTTTTGCCAATAGACCTTAGTAGATTTCATGAGGTTGGAGCATAAAGAAAACTTGATTTTTTTTTTCTTCCCCATTCTCCTCAGCAGAACCTTCCTAGATACTCCAGACCTTTTCTAAAGATAGGATTTTTATCTGAGGACAGAACAAATGATGATGATTTAATTATTTATTTATTTTTTGTCTGATGAAAGCAATTTCAGTTTTAAGTGTTTTCACACATATTTTGACATTATCCCCATGAACTATTTTATGACAAACCATGTTTAATTCTTCGGTAGTTTGGATATTTCTAAATGTTAATGATGCAAGGCCTTAAGAGGAGACTCTCCATTGTACTCAACGATAGGCAGCATATGCTCACCCCCACCAAAGAATAAATGTTCTTTATTTGTCACTGAGAGATCAAATATTGAAGAGAACTTACCCAAGCTTCCTTCTGAACCATTATCTGACTCCTCCCACATATCCTCATTAGCTAACAGGGGGTTATGGGATTCAGAGCTCTGACTCCGTACGGGGAAATAGTGACCATTCCCATGGCTGGCGTCACAACATATAAAGAGGAAATGATTTAATGATTTGTTTCACTTTTCCTGTTTTAAACCTGCAGAGCTACATTTCTTTGTTTCGCAATGAAATCATTCTGTGATTACGTTTGACCGTTTTACCTTGTGAAAACAGGGATGAACCACAGCTTACGGTCCTCCCCAAACACTTGCAGCAGGTTTTTGTGCAGGCCAAGACTGAAGCCGTTTCTATCGGGACCACCAACAAAAACTGGAGCCGAGAAGGCCTCTATTAAGGGGGAAGGAAGTATGGGTCAGAACGTGTTTTCACAACTGATTGAACTGATTGCTTCGGTTAAAAAAATGAAATACAGCAGAGAAAAGTTTGTAAATTCTCTAAGAAAACGTGGATCAACTCTCACCTAAAGTGGATTTGTTCTTGGCCACCAACCAACAGTGGTAGCTGAAAAGAAACAAGAGGCTAACAAAGAACATGAGGGCCACAAACATGAGGAAGAGGATGTGGAACTTTGCAGGTCCGTTTGGCAGATCTCCCTGAAGGACGGGAAGAAACAGGCGATTTAAACTGTGCAGTGGGCTTATCTGCAAAATACTGAGCAGCCAAAACCGAAACAGCGACACGCACCACCCAGAATTTGAGGAAAAACCGAAGGACTGTAGCTGAGATGAATATACAATACAGCATGGAGTAGGCAAGGAAAAGTAGGAAGAACTTGTAGTTGGAAAAGCCAACACAGTTGTTAACCCTAAAAAAATAAATAATCATAATTAAAAACACAGTTACTGAGGAACCGTAAGTAAATCCATGAAATTAGACTATATTGTGTAGTCTATGTTACAACTTACCAGGGACAGTGATGATCCATCTTTAAGACACAACTGGAAAATAAAGCATTTTTATGAACCACTTTGAAAGCTTTATTAATATTTTATGTATATATATCCCTGTCTGAAAATATAATTTCAAGCAATAACCTTTTCCATTGGATTTTTTTTAGTTAATTACGTTTAGTTTTGTAATAAAGTTGATAAAATAAAGCACTAACTTCCTAAATATTTACATGTTTTTATTTCAATCACAGAAACAAACTCTAATTACAGTTGAACTTTCTGTCTTAGTTTTCCGTAATCAGCGGTCAGATGGGGTGAAAAGTATCAGCAAACATACATTTTTAAGTCTTCCAACAGATGCTCTGGTTGATTTAGGTCTGGACTTTGACTAGACCATTCCTTTACATCATTATCAGATCTTTTCCACTCCTCTAAAGTTATTATGTGCATTATCTGTGCTTTTCTGTTTACTTCTCAACTTGCCGGTTTAGGAGGCTCGCCATATCTTCATAGACTTGCAGTTGTTTAATACGGTTTCCATTTCTGCTGATGGACTTAAGGGTCCTTTTTGAGCTGTTCAAAGCTTGGGATATTGTTTTCTAAACAAACAAACGCTGCTATATTATTATTTATAGTTACTTTTTCCTTAAAGGTTTCAGAATAAAATAGGTTAAGTACAAATACAGATTAAATTTTTTGCATGTACAAGACAAAATTTCCTTTCTGTGGCAGTGATCTGACGCTAAAGTTCCCGAGCTGGGAACCCTGTCTGTCTTCGTCTGTGTTCAAAGCCCTGATTGATCCCTGGGATTTGGTTTCAGACAAAAAGAACAACATTCTGCTAAGTATCACAACACCTCCAGACCACAAACTATCACCTTGCCTGACGCTGATCTCTCTAAAACGAAGGAGGAAAGGGAAGCTTACGTTTCACAAACAGAGCAGTGGTGACAACGGTCCGGCTTCAGTACCTGGCAGCGGTCGCAGAACCTGATAGCTGGAGACAAGAAGATGGACGAGTTATATGTATACGACATCAGAGATAAGCACCCCACACACACACAAACAAACACCAAGACACACTTCCTGCAGCCTAGAATGTACTCTTAAGAATCAGCACTAATGAAACAGATGCATCTGTTGATTAGTGCTCAAGAGAGCCTACAGCTACCAGCCCTAACCTACATGTGTTCATCAGGGACAGACAAAGCGCAACAGCTCACCACCGGATTGGGTTCGGGTGAAAATGGGAAGCTTCCGTGCAATCTCGATGAGGATCTGCCTCTGCGCGTCTGGTCTCTCCTCCATCTCGTATTGTTGCTTGTCCGAGTACGACAGCTGGAACTTGAGCATGAAATAAATAAACAAATGTGTCACACACGTGTTACATCTGCACAGGGAAGTTTCTGGGCCACCTTTTTGCATGGCGTGGCAGGAGGGGTGAATATAGACTTCCAGTAAGTCCAGGAGAACATCCCAAAGCAGACATGAAACACCAGCAGGTAAACCCCTGAAAATAAGACAGACCAACATGAGCAGAGTCCTGCAAATCTCAAATAAATCAACACGGGAAGAGTGGACTCACCTTTCTCCAGGGTGTTACTGATTGTAACTGTTGAAAGAAAAACATTAGAAGTGTTTAATAACTCCCAAAGAAGCAGTACAACCTTTTAAAGGATAAATAGCCAATAAAAAACAAGCTAACACAGCTAGCCAGGCTAGCCAGCCAGCTATAGTTGGCTTAAATAAACAATGACAGTAGTTTCTGCGCAACGTTAGATTGACCCTGACCTCTGAGGTGCCACCAGAAGAGACATTACACAAACGACATCGACTAAAAGCAGACATTCACGGCTACTTCCGCTTAGCCCTTGGCTGTCAGCGTTGTTTTGAACGGCTAAAGCGAGGTCACACTTACAGAGGCAGAGCTCAAAAACGTAGGCGTAATAGGACCAGAGCACAACAGCGGTGACGATGAGAACCGGGATCCAGGAGAAAACCCGCTGACAGCATCTCAAACCCCTAGAGAGAGCCATTTCCATCCGAGCTGAAGCTGCCGCTCTGCGCTCCGCTAACAATCCTGGAGCTTTATGTGTCAGCGACACATCTGAGATCGATTCACTGGCCTGGAATCACCAGAGCGGCGGAAGAGACGAAATAAGTAGATTTGGCTTTGAGATTTCTGACAAAAAACAAATGTTATACAAAAAAATACAAAGGTATATATATATATATATATATATATATATATATATATATATATATATATATATATATATATATATATATATAGTGTATTAAATGTTCAAATCTGGTTGAAAACAATATATTTTACAAATCTATATGGAAAACAATCAATATTTTAAATAATAAACTTGAAAATATCTTTCAGATAGAATACACTTCATAAATAAATAGCTATCTACAACATAAGCTACATTACAAAATATTATTAAAAAAAATATTAAATAATTTGAGAATTAAAGGTTTTCATATAAGAGACTGTTAATTAATATGCAGTGGTTTGGTGTTCCCTAAAGGAGAGCTCAGGTTTGTAAGGTTTCAGCGTCTGTTTTTTCCCACCATGGGGGACAGGAGCTGATTACTTTAATGCATCCTCTCCTCATGCAAGAGGTGAAGTCGATTGTATCTACATGGTGTCGGGTTCAGACTGATGAAATCCCACTGTGTCACCATGTAACCCCTGAATGTTGAGCAACACAGGGCCTTCTTGCCTTTCTGTTGGCCTGGCCCTTTCATTTAGGGTTACCAGTGCAACCTCTCCAACTAATACCTACCGGCTACAGCTGATCTGTCCCCATATTCTCCTCTGATTCACCTTTTCCCCATTCAAAATGATCAGACACACTCATTAAATTACACACAAAATCAAAGAGGATTTGTCCAAAATTATTAATGACAACTGAAAGCACTGTTAAACTGATCAATAAACAAGATTATCATTTAGGAATGAATTTATTTATTTGAGTAATTCAATGCAAAAATTGGAAAATCTGAGATTTGCTACAATGGTGTATTTAAGCATATATTAATTTCCATTAGTGTTGAGGATTATACTAAGCAACAAATGAAAAGACAAAAGAAATTGTTTCGAATTTAGAATATAAGAGCAATACAATTTTATGTACTGCTTACAAACTGAAAAGTGTGTCCATGTGCTGGACTGTATAGTATGTACTAAATACTTGCACGATTTACTGAAATGTGATCTAGAGTTGATCACATACTTTTTGTTGATTTCTTGAAATCACCTTGGTCTGCTAAGAGATGTGAAAATTCCTTCTTCTTTCTTTTCAGGTAATACTGGAGACGTCATCTTAACAGATCTTAGACCCTCTCCAAGAATCTGTGAAGATGTCCTAGAAATCAGGTAGCAGCCGGTGTAATTTCTATGGCTCTCCACTGAGTGGCATTATGAGACCTTTTGAAAACTACCCACTTAACAGTCGTTTCGTACATCTCTGCAGCTCTGATTTCTAAGTCGTGTGTTAAAGATTGATATGCACCAAAGCAAACTGAAGCTGAATAAAAGTTTTTTTGCGAGGATGAAAATATTCAGTTATGGATTTGTTTGAATATATGTTTGTGTTTCTCCTGGCTCATTAGTTGGGAATGTGGTAGATAAAAAGGAAACACTATGCAGAAGATTATATATATCACTATACCGGTTAAGTTTGTTCATCTGTTTATTTGTTGATCGTTTCTTAGTCTCTTAAAAAAATATGTCTAATGCTAAAGATTTATGGGCCTGCCATCATCCTGTGACGTAGCCATTTAACACTATGGGTAAAAACCTGTAATTAAATGCAAGGTTCCCATTTCTGAATCCACTTAAGCCTTTTTCTTGGCTCTATCTCTCTCATGTGTCATTCTAAGTTATTTTCAGTTATTTTATCCCGATTCATCCCTGCTTTCATGCTGCTATATAGGCTCCGGCTGCTGGAGGAAAATCTTTGGCTTACTCTGCAGCTTTCTTCTTTTACTCACCGGTCTGCTTTAGTTGACGTTTTTTTAAACTGTTAACTTGTTGTTTTCTGTCAGTGTTTTTCTCGCCATCGATGCTACACCTGGTCTGAGGATCAGTTACCTGGGACACCTTCCCAAAGAGGGATATAGGCTATCATGGTGCTGACAGAGACTTAATGTTCTCCATTTCCTGCTAAACCTTTAACTTTAACCTACAGTGGGTCATGGCAGATAGCCGGTTGTAATTAGCTTGGTTCTGATAGGCTACTGCTGGAGGCTTTTTCCTGTTACAGAGGAGTTTTTCCTCTTCACTGTCGCTACATGCTCGGTATAAGGAATCAATGTAAAGTAAACAACAAAACACAAGCTAACGTGAACACGCTGGTCCTGGAGGAGGGAATGTTGCAAGTCAATAATGTGTTGCAGTCCACTGGGCTACCTTAGATTGGAAAATGTTTAAACTGTTCTGAGTAAACTGAACAAGATGAACCGTTTGATAATCGGGATCGATTGGATTGCATGAATGATTGGACTGAAACGATCTTTCCTTTCAGTTGCCTCCAGACGTCATGTATTGTAAACAGGAATCAAACGTGTCATGGACCTCTTGGTTACTGAACACTGTATTGCCCATGTGCTCCCTTATACATTTCAACCCGCCTTCCTCCATCTTCACGTAATGCAGTCTCTTTCTCTGCATTGCTCTCTGGGAACAGGGTGTAGGGTGAGCTGCGCCCAAATCCCAAACCTCTCTCTTTCCTTGCACATGTGCTCCGCTCTCTGCGTCCAACCCCGGTCCTCTCCATGACATCTTCTCCCACTTCAGCACATTGTCTTTCAGTGCCTCTCCATCCTGTTCCTATTGCGCCACCGCCACCACCCCTCCTTTTCCTCTCTTCAGGCATCGGTGTCGGCAGCGGGGCAATGACAGCTCCTGTCTCAGTCAACCACTCACTGGAGGCAGAGAGCGGCAATCCATCCGTCAGCACGGCAGCAAACCCCTCCGCCACATAGTCTTTGTGACTAGCAAAATAGTAACAGCCTTTTAATCAAAACATTTACCCCTGTGCAGAAATAAAACACAAACAGCCCCGTATCAGCAGGTTGAGGCAGACCCCTCAGCTAGAAGGTGTGTGCGAGCAGATCACGCTGCATGTGCATTCCTTGCCGCTCCGGTGGAAGTCTTCATAAATAGGCAGCTAAGGTTGGAGAAGAGCCCGAATGGGGAGAAGTCGAGCGTGGCGGCAAGAGAGGGTTAAAAGGATCAAGGTTTACAATGAGCTACAATGCAGGCTTAATAACTGGAAAGAGGTGCACAATGACCAGTCTAGTCCGGTGTTATATCACCTGTCTTTGTACCTTGAAGATGAAGTGGCACTTAGAGTTTGCATTTTATTTGATCCCCGGGGCCTTCTTGTAAGGCTGTTGTGCTGCGCAGGTCATGCCGGGAATGATGACATGATTAATTTGGGGGGACTCGTGTGTTTCCATGCGTATTGTCAGTGAATGGAAGATCAACAGTGGTATTGTTTGCGTTTGCCTGCCTGTCTGCCCCGGTGAGTGGATGCATTATTGAGTTTGATAGGATTTCCATTTCATTCCCTGCATGTTTGTGCGTCTTGACGGGGAATTCACCCCTGCGTGCATCCGTTTGAAGTTAATACGGAGCACATATTGGAAAGTCTGCACTCATTGTGACACGTTGTCATTGCCAGGGCCAGCCTAATATTATGTGAGGCCCCAGAATAGGATTTGATAAGAGGGCCCATAGATGTCTTTTATAATGTGGCCATTGGAAACTTTTGCATCAACATAATCAAATGTGTTTTAATAGACCTGCACAATAAGAAGTGCCCTTGAATACACACATATAGGGAAGCAGACAAGGGTAAGTATAGTCAAAAAGATGCAATTTTTAAAGTTAGGTTTCATGTTAATAAAGGGAAAATCTATCCTAACCAACTTAGTCCTTTATGAAAATATTACCCACTGATAAAAACAATGAATTTATTGCAATCAAAACTTTTTTTTGTTGCTCAATTTCACTAACCACACAAATCCCTGACTCAAAATATTTGACATCTATCATATTAGTAACCATTTTACTCTACAGTTTTGGTTTTAGGGACTCAAAACCCCTTAAAATGGGTTGCAGAGCTGACAAAAATGTTTTTTTTGCTAAAATCCTGATGTATTAGTTCAACCTTTAATGTTATTTATAACTACAAATGCTTTATACACAACAACAACAACAATGCCAGAACACATGTTTGTGGTGGTAGTGCTGTAGATCCTTACTGAAGGTAATCTCTGAGAAATTTAGGAAACCGTAATGCGAACAAAAGTAATCTTTAAGTGTGTTTTGTCGTTCTGCGAATTAAACAAGTTAACAGTTCCACTTTTTAAATATTTATATTTTTTGTGATTGCTTATATACCGGGAGGGGATAAATGAGTTCTCTATCTTTTGCAACCTTTACTGTAAAGGTCAATTGAAAAACAACCATTTATCTGATGTATATTGAAGTTTTTGCACCAAACATGCCTTTTCGAAATACAACCAACAACGTTAGCCTTGCTTTCATCAACCCATAATGCTTTTGACAACATGCTTTTGGAAGATCTTAAATCTGCTTTTGCTCAAATTAAGTATTAGGTTGAGCATGAATGTTTTTCTTTGTAAGAAAAGGCGTCTGTCTTACACCCTCTGATTCCGTCACAAAGGTAGATGAGGACCAGAGGAGATCGCTGTTGCTTTCAGCACACAGTAAGCTGTGCCTAAAATGTATACTTCCCCTAACGTCGCTGTAAGCATCCACGCATCTTCCCAGATTGCTATTGTCTTCGTCTTTGATGAGGGTAGTCTTCAGTACAGGCTACACTAATTTCCTTGGAATTCTTTGTTTACTTTCTCCTGAATGATTCCTGATTAAAAAATCTCTATAAAATGTATTTTTTTTATATATATGTTATGAAGAAAATCCCAGAAAAATCCAGTAGACCATTGAGTTAAATTAAGTCAGAAGAAGGAACGATAAGACTCTTCTACTGGCTACTTTTTAACATAAGGATTTGATGTTGTGGTAGATTATGAACAGAGCTACATACTCATATCCTCGTTATAACAGAGTGTGATCGCTTATGCAACTCTGCCATCCAGTAAACTTTTTTACTTGTATCCATCCATTGTCTGTACCCATTTGTTCTTGCATGGTCATGGTGGGGCTGTTGCGTAGCCCTGTCGTTCATTGACCAAGAGTCAGAGTACACCCTTTGTAAGTTCCCAGACTCACGAACCACCACCCACACACACTCTCACATCCATTGATCTGCTCTAACCAATAAATGCAAGGCCAAAACAAAAAAAGTGTATTTTTTTTATTTAATGAATTAACAATAAGAGCTCTGATCACATCAACATCATGTAGTTTGGTGTAACGTTTTTTGAGCCCCGCAAATGAAGATAATCTTAAATATGGTTCCTTTTTTTTGTTAAAACTACTGTAATGCATGCATCATTGAATGTGTGACATTAGTTTTTGAAATAATATAAGTAAATCGCAATTAGTTAAATTCAGAAACAGCAGGTGAGGCGTTAAAATAAACAGCAAAATGGTATTTGATGGCTTTAATAATAAAACAACATTTCCATCAAACTATTTTGAACCGCCTGTATGCAGACAAGTGCAATACAATTAAAGGGGACTCATGTGATTCCAAAATGTAAATACTGTTTATGGTCAAATACATTTTTACCTTTAAATAAGAAAAACACCCCAACAGCCCTAAGACAGTAATTTAAAAGTGGATTGCTTTTACAAATCTGCAGATAAATAAAAAGTTTAAAGGATTTTACCATGTGAGAGGAGGGGCAGTCCTGAAGGCCTTCTACTCACTTGAGGGGCTGGACTTTTTTTTTTTTTAATGCCTCAGGTCAGCTCTAGTCATCAGCGTGCGTGCAAATGATCAAAGAGCCTGCGGTTTTTAGTGGCTAACTTTTAGATGAAAAAGTGTGTGTGCAAAAAATCAGACATAAGCAACAAGTAGTAATTAGAAAAAACAGACCAGTATGAGAAGACAGAGCTATGAATTCACAGATTACAGTCACACACATCATTCTGAATTAACGTGAATACGGCCCAGAAAAGATGGACTTCCGCTCTAAATTTACCTTATTAACACCAGTGCATTTTTGGGGGGAAATACTTCTTTTGCTGCCTTATGCATGTGTGCATATGTCAGGGAGAATAATGTGCAGCGCTCCTGGATTTTTTTTAAAGTCACACAGCCACATGCTCTTACTCTGACTGCAAAGCCTCGGGGGTCCGATGGACATGGTGGGCGTCTGGAAAATCAAGGGGCTGCCGTGACATCAGCAAACGGCCCCCGCGGGGAGAAGCCCTTAAACGAGGTTTAATTTCTGCAGAGGCTCTGCTCATGTTCACACTGAGCAGCAGAACATACAATGACAGGGCAGGGAGGAATTGCAGACACCTCACCCAGCATGTGTGAAAATAAATCTGCTATAGGGTGGAGACGTGTTTGTGTCTTTGACAATCATGGAAACTTCAATGGCACATAGGAGGACTATATGCCTTTTAATAAAGGAATTTTCATTACACTGCAGGCCCATCAGGTTGTTTCTGACACGTTTTTGTGTGTTCCTGGAGAGACACAGGATCTTAATGGCTTTGACGGAGACGGGATTAGAAGTGAAAATTCATTTCATCACTGCCTTTGTTAATGCTCCCTGTGTTTGACATCATAGAGCTGAGCTATATTTGATAAAGCAACCTGCTGTAATTGGCACCATGATTACATTCAGAGGAGAATATTAAAGGAGAGCTGCTGAAGCTTTGTTCTGGAAAGCCGGAAAACCGCAGCTGCCTGTCTAAACTTAACTACCTCATCGCTGCTGGAAACAGTGTATGGAAAAAACTGGATTAGAGATAACCATTTTCTCCACAAACACAAGGAAAAAAATATGTGGCTCACTTACTCAGGGCTACTTTCATCACCTTTCCATGAGTACAATTCACGATGGCAATGTACGCTATTTGGTGAATAGGAAGTGGTTGTTAAGTGCCAACAGTGAGATACAAACAGAGAAATACTGGAGGCAGATGGCAGCTGGAAAATCTATCACCTATCAAGGTTTAGATGCTGTTTGCTCTAGTATTGTATGCTTCCAGTCGCCGTCAAGGACACGGACCATGTCTTTGGCTGAATACTCTTTCCATTGAACATGGATGCAATAAACAGGCATGTTTGTCCAAAAAACACTGTGGCCTTTTGCTAGGGTCTATCAAACAGATTTGTTTTCCATTCAGGTACCTCAGCAGCCCATCCCAGCTGTGCTCAGAAGAGAGGCAAGGCACACAGTTTGAAACAGATCGGCTGTCAGTCCCAGGGCCAACGCAGAGACACGAAACCGTTCATGCACGGGTTTTTCCTTCGGTCAATTAAGGATCACCAATCATGCATGTTTTTGGACCGTCGGAGGTAGTTGGAGTACCTGACAAAAAAAACATGCAGGGACAAGTATAACATCCGCACAACATGACTATTCGTAATAAGAGAGGTGTAACAGTAGCCAAGAATAGACACATCAAATGGATAAAATTAGAGTTATCTATGTACAAAAGATTTAAAAAAAACATCTTTACTTGTTTAAGCATATTTACAGATGCAAAGAAAATAGCTTAAAAATCCTCCTGATATATTGCATGCCCAGAGAACATTGACAAGCGTACCCTTACCTTTCAGAAAACTGATTACTGGCTGATCCAGCAAGGAACAGATGGAGGTGAATGTTGGAAGCCTTCACTAGGTCCTAGTGATACCATGCTGGTGAAAATATGTCAGATTTCCCAGGTTTGTAGTTATGACGAAACAAAATGTTAAAAACATTTAAAATATATGAAAGCATTTCCAAAAAGACAGGCCAGAAGTTAGAAAAATCAATGTCCTACTGTTTGATGAACATCACATGCACATGGCAGATCCCACAGCCTTCTAAAGTTGTTCATGCAAGAAGACAAGAAGGTTAACTCAATCAGCAGCTGAATCGTTCCAGATGTGCGTGACTGCATTGTAGCTTGGTCATGCAACCAACTGAGCTCTGCCAGACTCCGTAATGTACCAAAAAGAAAATTTAAGTGACAACAGCTCATCTGTATTTTACAGCAGCAGTGAAAAACTATTCACAAGCAGCATGTTTGAACCACATAGAAAATGAATGTTTTTCCAAGTTTACATGCTCATAAATATCACAATGAGCGAGTTGAATAAAAGGATGATATTAAAATCTGGAATTTCACGTTTCAGCTGTATTTTCTCGTTGCCTCCTCTTAGTAATATACGTAGAAGATCTGCTGGAGATGTTTTTAGAGTTCAATGGTGGCGTGCAGGGTTTCCAGAGCAGGTACTTGGGGGAATCAGTTTCAGTTCTGCAACTTAACACAAGTAGAAAGTCGGAGAGTAAAACAGTGAGAAGGGAGACAAAGATGAATGTGGGAGGAGGAAAAAAATGACTGAGGAGTAATGAGGGGGAGGTGCAGACAGGAGGGTAAACAAAGCACAGGTAAAGAAGATTGAAATGCAAGAATGTAGAAAATACGCAGAGAGAAATTGAAAGCATATGGGGGTTGAAAGGCATTTAATGATGTGGCGCTGCAGTCAGAGCTCCTGGCAGAAAGAGAGAAGGCAGCCAAAGGTGGCAGAGTTACTGAGCTGGAAATGACATTAAGTAATCCCAAACTTCGTATTTAAATCCTTGTGATGTGGGCGCTGCTGTATTTCATGCCCCGGGTTACCAAAACAAACTGGGTGACCACAATTTTTCGCTGTGTTTGATGAAGAATGTAACAGATGCAGTCTGAAGCCGCAGGGGGCTGGCTGGAGAATATGTTGTTGACCTTGTGTGCACCCATGAGAAACTTGGACCAGTGCGCCGCATCTGATACATGCCTTTAAAGCGCAGAACGGCCGACAGACAGGAAAGTGTATACCCAAGACGATGCTTATGCCAGCAGGAACACTTCATTAGCTGACATTGCTAGTAAAAATAGCACTGATTCATAAACCATGTGTCATACAGGTTGATACTCATTCCAAAGAAATTTGATGTCATGTTAACCACCTCATGTCGGAGGACTCGGGCTGTGTAACGTGTTGTGAGAACAGAAACTGGCTTATAGAGGTGTAACTTACAGCTAATGAAGGGTTTTTCTTTTAAAGGTTTTGGACTATTAACAAAATGACAGATTTAAAAAAAATATTGAATCTGTGATTTCATTAAGCCTTTGAAATAACCAGTAATGAGTCTTTTATATTGATATGAAAGATTTTTCCTCCATCCTTTAATATCTCTAATTAGGCCATAATGAAGACTTTTTTTGATTTTTTTTTTTTTTTTTTTGGGTGAATTTCAAACTTTGACTAGACCACTTCAAAATCTTGATTTTGATTTATTAACTATTTACAGGTGGAGTTACTGGTTTGCTTTTGACCATTTTTGTGCATTATAACCTCAAGGCACTTCATGTCTTGCCCACGGCCAAAACCAAATAGATTAAAGATCAATCTAAAAAGAGCTAATCCTGAAAATCTCATAAAGATAAACACAACTCAGATGAAACAAAAATGTACAACTATTAAGTGTGGCTTATTGGACATCAGATATCTATCCTCAAAGTCCTCATTAGTTAATGATTTAATTCTTGATAATCGAATTGATTTGGTTTGTCTCACAGAAACCTGGCTGCAGCAAGAGGATTATGTTAGTATCAACAAATCAATTCCCTCTAATTATTCAAACTTTCACATTCCTCGGAAAACTGGGATAGGTGGAGGAGTAGGAAGCATTTTTCATCAGATTTAATAATTAATCTCAGGTCAACTAATAGTTATAGTTCTTTTGAACATTTAACCCTTAGCTTTCCTCATCCAACCTCTAAAAGAATTAAACCACTTCTGTTTGTTATTTTGTATCGTCTGCCAGGTCCTTCCTCTGAATTTATAGATCAGATCTCAGATTTTGTATCTGAAATAGTGTTAAACACTGATAAAAGCATTATAGTGGGAGATTTTAACATTCATGTTGACACCAAAAATGACAGCCTAAATGTAGCCTTTGCTGCCATTTTAGACTCAATTGGCTTCACTCAAAAAATCCAAACACCTACTCACTCTCTTGGTCACACTTTAGACCTTGTGCTGACTTATGGAATTGAGTGTGAAAAAGTTACAGTACTGCCTAATGACCCTCTCCTTTCTGACCATTTTTTGATAACTTTTGTTTTATTGATAACGTTATTTTTCACTGAGTACTTAAAATCTGAAAGAGAATGTCTTGATAGTAGTCTATCGGACAATGCTGTTACAAACTTTAAAGAATCCATTCCACCTCTAATTTCTTCAGTATTTCAGAGAAACGCAGTGGAGGGCAACAAATTAATTTCATGCCCTACACAGATTGATGCTGTTGTTCATAGTATTACGTCCTCATTGCGTACAACATTAGACAACGTAGCCCCCATAAAAAGGAAAGTGATTACTCATAGGAGGTTGGCCCCCTGGTTTAATTTAGAACTTCGCACCTTGAAAGGAAACACCAGGAAATTGGAGAAGAAATGGCGGTTTTAGCTTTTAGAAGAGTCCTATTTATCCTGGAAAAACAGCGTGCTTCTTTATAAAATGACCCTACGCCAAGCTAGATCTTCAAATTTTACTTTATTAATAGAGGAGAATAAGAACAATCCCAGGTTTCTTTTTAATACAGTTGCTAAACATACGAGAAATGAAAACTCTGTTATTTCATCCATTCCTCCAACTCTTAGCTGTAATGACTTTATGGAATTCTTTATTTATAAAATTGAATCTATTAAAACTAAAATTGATGGCATCCTACCAAACATAACTACTACCTGACAAATCTTCTCCGCATTGTAAGGTTACTTGTTGAGTACCACAGGGTTCTGTACTTGGCCCATATCTATTTACTGTATACATGATCCCTATTGGTAAAATCATCAGACAGCATGGTGTTAATTTCCACTGTTATGCTGATGATACACAACTGTATTTATCTATAAATCCTGATGAATCCAGTCAGTTTGGTAGATTACAGGCATGTCTAGATAATATAAAAATGTGGATGACTTTAAACTTTCTGCTCTTGAACTCTTAAAAGACAGAAGTTGCTATCTTCGGATCAGAACCTCTAAAAAAGAAATTGCTTAGTCAGCCACTTGACCTGGATAGAATCAGGTTGGCGTCTGGTGACAATGTAAGGAACCTTGGGGTTATTTTTGATCAGGAAATGTCTTTCAAGTCCCCTATAAAACAGGTCTGTAAGATTTCCTTCTTTCACCTTAGGAATATAGCAAAAATTAGAAATATTCTCTCTGGGACAGATGCTGAAAAACTAGTACATGCATTTGTTACTTCAAGGCTGGACTATTGTAACTATTTATTAGCAGGAAGTTCACAAAATGCAATTAAAAGTCTACAGTTGGTTCAAAATGCTGCAGCAAGAGTTCTGATTAAACTTAAAAAGAGAGATCATATCTCCCCAATTTTAGCTTCCCTTTATTGGCTCCCTGTCACACTTAGAATAGATTCCTAGAATTTCTAAAATCACAATGGGAGGCAGATCTTTTAGTTATCAGGCTCCTCTCCTGTGGAACCAGCTTCAAGCTTTAGTCCGTGAGGCAGACACCGTGTCTAGTTTCAAATCTAGGCTTAAAACCTTCCTGTTTGGTAAAGTTTGTAGTTAGGAAGATGTAGAGAAGACAGTCTAATCCGCTTGGGGGGGAACTCAGTCTTGACAGACAGTTCTTCTTTGCTCTACCTTCTTCATGTCTCACTCTATAGGGTTAAGTTATTTAAGTTTTTCTATAGTTATGCTGCTATAGGCTTAGACTGCTGGAGGACAATCTGACTACTTCTCTCTCTGCTACTTTCTTCCTTTGTCAAATCTACTTAGTTACCGTTATTTCAACCTTGTTAACCTTTTGTTTTCTCTTAGTGTTTTTCTCTCCATAGTAACCACACCTGGGCTTGCGTTCTGTTAGCTGAGACAGCTTCTTGGATGAGAACAAGGGCTGAAGTGACGCTCTACAACTGCTGCTAAAAACTCTATTATTTCAGTATCCTGTGCTTCTAATTTAGTTTTCTGTCTTTTCAAACCCCCAGTCGGTCATGGCAGACGGCTGCTTATACTGAGCCAGGTTCTGCTGCAGGTTTCTTCCTGTTAAAGGGGAGTTTTTCCTCTCCACTGTCTCTACATGCATGCTCAGTATGACGGATTGCTGTAAAGTCAACGACAGCACAAGCCATTGTTTTGGTCTGCTGATTCCAAAGGAGTGAATGCTGCAAGTCAATGACTTGATGCAATCTGCTTTGGTTCCTTAGATTGGAAACTTTTTCAAATTGATTTGTAATGATGTATCTTTGATTTTAATATATTTTCTTGTAAAGTGCCTTGAGACGACATCTGTGGTAAATTGGCGCTATATAAATAAACTGATTCTTCTTGATTCATGTTGATAGGATGACATACTTCTTCAAGACTGTCTGGGAGACAGCATAATTTATTTCTAATATTGTGTGTTAATTAATTGTTGCTCATTGTACAGCAGCAGAATTGTCTTTTGTAGAAGAGTGGCCAAAATTTCTCTTTTAATTGTAAAGATTGTCTAAGCCAAGGGAACTTTGAAAAGCAAAACCCTTTTTAGCAATGACAGTGGTTACATTTCCATGTTCTTTTATCTGGTTACCTTGAAAGTGATCATAAACTGAAAATTAACATTTGCTTTGTGTACTGTAAGTACATTGTCATTGACTTTTGACCTTTTCCTGGTTCATTCACTATTTTGCCTGATGTCAACAGGCCCTTTTATCAGTCCATGATGGAAAGTTGGTTGCACTTTCCAGTGAGGCATTTTAACTTCATGACCCCAACTTTCCAAAACCTGACAGCTGACTTTGTCTCCCTTGCAGTGGTGCAGTTTACGCTTCAGTTAGGAGCCACCAGGCAGACAGACAGCTGTCTGGAGAGATATTCTCATGAGTTGAAACATATCTTGGTTGGGGTACTATTGGATCTCAGCCATGACAGATAATCCTCATTCCATTTATGATGTCCGATTTTCCCATTCCCAGCAAATATGTTCGCTCCCCACCGACGGCCGAACACACCAACCGTAACATGAACACCAGCTATGGTATGCTATTCCAAACACTACTATAGATTTGATAACATAAGTAGTTACTCTCAAAAGTGTGCAAACATAAATTCCTCCTGATGTGTGTTTGATTCATTTATGGAAAACAGCAACTGAACGGGCCGAAAATTTTTTCTCTTGGATGCATATGTAGGTTAAATATTATGAGCAAAATGTTGTACATCGGGCTTGGATTGACTTCAGGCAACTAGCAATGCCACTGCTGCTATGATTTAGTTCCTGATGACTTACATTTTGTGCTATATTTGGCAATTGGTCCAGGGGAAATCTAAGCAGGTGAATAAAAATAAACCTGCAATACCTTCCATTGATTTTTGCTACCTCACAGCCACGAATACGAAATGTATATATGACAGTGTTTCAATCTCCATAACAATAAATTCAGCTTTCCCACATGCCATCAGGTGGCTGATAATGGATTTGTATCGTGGAAATGATGTCACTGTCTCCATATTAAGAAGAGCTGCTGCACTGAAGAGAGTGTGGCAGAGACTTCTTATTCGCCAAAAGCTCTGTGTTGAGTTAGGGATTAAAGGGCGATGTCACCTCTGAACACTTCCCCCATCTCTTGAAGTCATATAAAAGCGTAAATCTATGCACACAGGATGCAACAAAAACTTTGTTCACTGTACTTTCCATTTGGATCCAAAAGCCAAGAAAAATATGGCATAAGCAGCGGTAGTACATCAAAGTCAGGAACTGCGAAAAAGGAAGAGAGGGAAATATTAAAGCAGCTTCAAGAGAGGAGGGCAGTGTTCATGCTGGTACCATACAATTCACTTCTGAGACCTTGCCAGGGATGTATTCCTAATCTAACTAGTATGCAGTTTAAACTTTGTTTTTGTTTTTGGATTTTGTGGTTAAAGGATGGACAATGACAGGACAGCAGCCATGAGTGTGATGTATCATGGGTACTCTGGTGCAATGATACGTCCAGATAGCAGATAGCACTGATACTGAGTGAATGAGAAAAAGACAAAGATTTTTTTTTTCTTACAAAAGAACGTAAGGTTTTACAAAACAGAGAAACTGTAATTGTAGATTTTTTTTTTAAATATTTCAGTTTTAGAGCATGTTTAACTTTATTAAAAAAGCATCTATATTCAAGTTTTATTTAGCATTTTTAACTGTTAAATTATCCAGTTCAGGCTTCACTAGTGTTTTGGATTTTGAAGTAGCAGGGAACAAATACATTCTAGATTTCTCATAAACATCATGAAATACCATTTTAATTTAACATTGACAACATTAAAATTTTTATATGTCATCTCTCAATTTGTTGAAATTTCTTTTTTTTTTTACCTGACTCCCAAAAAAATCCTGCTACAACCCTGATGAAAAATCAAAAAGCCAGCTAAAATAAGTAGCTTTAAAATCTACCAGGTACCTCTAAACGTTACTCACGGGAGTGACAGGTTGCCAAAACATCTTACACTTCAACAAAAGATGACAGCATCCTGGGTTGTATATTTTGGGTTTGCTTCTGTGTTTGTATTTTCGTAGTTATTGTTTGTTTTATTAGTTTAAGCATTGCTTCTGTTTTACTTTAGTTTTTGCACTTTGCAGGCTATTTTGTTAGATCATGTTTGTTTATGTCTTGGGTCTTGTTAGTTTCTCCCTACTTTGTTTACTTCCTTCCATGCTCTCCCTCTGCCTGTCTAAGCTCTCTCATTCCCAGCTGTTCTCAATCTTGTTCCTCCTATTTCTGTACTTTACCTCCAGCTGCTCTTCATTCCCTTGATTGCTCCATCCACCTGTATACCTTTCAGTTCTGTGTTGCATCGCCCTCATGTTTCGCTGTGTTCACCGTCACTGTGGCCTTGTAGGTTTCGCCTTTCTTTAATAAAATCAGCCATAATGCGACTACCACTGTCCTGTCTGCATTTTGGTCACACCCTCTCATAACAGGACAAAAAATACTCAGAAGGGCAACCAGAAGACCATCCGTGCTGAATGGAAAACCATGGGCCAGAAAGTTCAACAGGCCAGCATGGAGATCACAGTTATCATTTCAGCGAGCGCAAGCCTTACAAAGATCTCTACTGTGATTTGATCTGTCAGGTGGTTTGACTAAATCATGCATATTGGGTACTGATGGGCTAGATCTAGGAAATCCTGAGCTAAATCTTTGGCAAAGCATCTGGCATTAGACAATTAGCCTAATGAAGGTCAACATATAATAGCGTCATCATTTGTGCAACCTGGGGAGATTTGTGAGGCTTTCTATGTCATGCAACGAGGAAGAATAGCAATAGCAAGAATGGTGCACAAATAAGTTTTTAAAGAGCAATGTCCAATGGAAAGGTACATTTTCCTCTAAAGGAAAAATTAAGTTGGAATTAATTAATTGTTTCAATCCCACCAAAGTGTTGATTGGCTATTGCAATAGCAAACTGAGAGTACTTATGAAGATACACTCCATGAAGACACAGTCTTTTAGGCGTTAACAGCTTCTTTTTGTTATTTCTGGCTAGGTAAGCTACTACTTATCAGCTTCAAGATTAAACCTGAGTTTTTCCGTTTTACACCTACACCTTTTGAAAAGAAAAATTTAGTCATCGTCTACTTTGGTGAAATCTGTCTGCCAGTGTTGGGTGTTGGAAAGACCCAATCACTGTCTTAGCAATGTGTGACAGAAAAATAAAGACATCCATCACTAAATAAGCTATAGAAGAAAATTACTACTGGATGTAAGTGTGACAGTTACAAGGGGGGTCTGGGAGGAAGTCAAAACAGGATAAAATAGAACAGGACAACCTCTGAGTAAGAGCAAAACCAAACTCTAGAGAAATAGAAACCAAATCAATTGCAGAACCTTTTTTTGAGAAACTTTCTCTATTTAGCTTTTGATGCCACAGATTAAATACAGTTGTCTTTATATTGCATTTTGCTAGTATTGGATATCCAAGCAAAGCTTCAGCAAAACAGTCCCAGACCATAATATTTCCACTACCATGGTTCACAGCAGAGGTGTTTGGTTTTAATTAGAATTTAAAAACTTTGAAATTGTCAATAATATTATTTACTAAAGTTCATCCCAACAGTAATATACAGATAATTGTAATCTCAATGTTATGGTAATTGTTAGGACAAAGCCAGTTTCAAAAAGTTTTTGGAAATTCCAGCTAGATCGATTTTCTAACCTTAATATCAAGTAACAACAGAACGAGATGAAACACTATAAGAAGTGGAAGACAAAACTCAACATTAGCTGCAGACAGTGAGAGACTTAAGTGCAAGAATGTATCAGTACAGCTGTCAGAACAAAGACATCTTTTATGTAAGAGGACAAAAGACATCTAGTCTACAATCTTGTCTTAGATTCCGTGAAAAAGACTCATTAGGTCTTTCTTCACAATCACAATCACAGCAACCTGTTTAATTTCTTCCTTAGAAGTCCAAACTATTCAGAAATGATTATGTAAATCATGCCTAATGAACATTAACGTCTCTGTTTTTCATCCCCAAAAATCTCTTTCATTCGTGCCATGATGCACTTCACCAAAAATGCGTTGAGCAGATTATGGTTTGATAGATCCCTGTTCTTTAAATAAAAGCTGTTGCTAGCTTCCACCTAATTCATGAGGCACTGATTGAAAACACCTGACTTAATTTAACCTCCACAAAACGACGGATTACAGAGTTTTGCATAACTGAACGTTATTTCATTCATACATAAAAACATATTAGGGCAAAAAAATAATATTTTTTCAGCTTTTCTCCCAAAATTTATTGGGTATTTATTTGGATATTATTTGAAAAACCAACACAAAGTTGCATACATCTTGAAAATAGGAGGAAAATTAAGGTTTTATTTTTCCTTAAAAGTAAAAATCTAAACACGTTTTTCTTAACACTGAAGCAATGTCTAATGCTATTGGCAAATAAAACAAAATTGGCAAACAGTCAATCTGTGTGTAAAATAATCTAATTATAACTCTCATTTGTAAACA
The DNA here is from genome assembly GCA_032876305.1 of Orestias chungarensis. Lineage (NCBI taxonomy): Eukaryota > Metazoa > Chordata > Actinopteri > Cyprinodontiformes > Cyprinodontidae > Orestias > Orestias chungarensis. The sequence goes on along the minus strand of JAVLVB010000066.1, from coordinate 527,349 downwards.
CACGACATCACGAAGACCAAGGACAGCTTCGGAAAGAACAATATGTAGAGGTCTGCTCCAAAACTTCGAAGCCTGGACGTCGTTCACCTGGACAGAAGGCCAAGTGGGGCATTAGTCCGAGTTTAAGCCTAAAAGGCAGATGGTGGCTCTGTAGGAGCTTGTGACCTCTACAGCTCAGTGGGGAATCTATCGACAGGACATTACTCATACACTCCACAATTTTTGGGATTTCTGTTTTATGTACTACTTTGCATTTATCAGTCATACAAAGTTTTTAAAAATAGTGTGGTTTGTGACTTTAATGTGTTAATTAGTTAAATCCTTTAAGGGCTATTAACACTATTTCAAGGTGCCCTGCATTTCTGTTCGCAAATATTAACATTTTGTTTAGACTAAACATGTCTAACATTTTTTAATTCCCCTCCAAGACCTGACAAAAAAAAACAGCAAATGCATGTTTTCTACGTCTTGGACAAGTTGTTGTTGTGACTAAGTGTGATGAATTATTTTGTCCTTGCAGGAAAGCAACGCAGAGCTCGGGGAACAGAGAGCTCAACAAAGAGCTCGGAAGGGAGACATACAACACCCACAGCTGTCAGCACAGCCTTGCTCAGAGGATGAATGTTTTGTTGTCTGATAGACCCACAAATTCAAGCTTTAAAGCCAAATCTGCTGCTGCACCAAACTCCACATATTCATTTAAATGTTACATCCCCAGCCATGCTGGCTCATAACTGGAAGCTTGCGTTTTTACTTCCACTCCATCCTTCACCGAGTTTTAGCTTGGATGTCCGGCCACGCTGAGGACAGCTGGGTTCACAGCATCAGTCAGACAATCCTGACGTCCCTGACGTCTCCATTCAGCTCCAGATAGAAAACAGACCACATTAATAGCAGATTTCTGTCCGTGATTGATGATATTAATTCAGTTTTCCTAAGCCTGTGTTTTCTCCTGCTAAAATATTTCAGCAGCGTTGCCACGACCAATTAGCCTGATTGCTCAGCTGTGTCATCAAAGCCGGCTGGAAAAATAAAACTGATGGGTGTTTAACATCCAAAGAGCCCGGAAAACAAGAGGAATGTCCCCTTATCGGACACTTTCCCACATAATCAAAGAAGCCTCAGTGAAAACGTCAGGTATTCCAGCTATGTCCTGTCCTTGATTTGCATGAACCTTTACATAAACTGTGCTATTTGCGAAATGGCCAAGACGGGAGAGGAGTCCTAGAACGGAGAGAGGAACAGGAACAACAACCATAACAGAACAGGTGCTATCAGGAATAACCTTTTGTTACGCAAAGGTTAATGCATTCAGGTTAAACATTGCTGGTCAAGAGATTAGCGGATTAGTTGGACATCTTCTTTTGGAGATTGATCAACCACAAGGAAATATCAGATCATGTGGGGATTTCCAACTGCAGCAGCCACAGGACAATGGAAACAATCAGAAGTGAGCCAGGAAGAGAGTCGGTCAGTGAACCATAAACACCTACACTGCTGCATCTCTTTCCTCAAGTTTTACATTGTGCTGAGCCACTCAACCGTCCGCAGCTGAAGACACCTGATACAGCTCTGCCAGGGTCAAAAAGCAGCAGAGGGACAGATGTCATATCAAATGTCTTTTCACATCTTTGTACAATAGGAATCAGAATGCAAATCTGGTTCCAGCGCTGAACAAGATTACTTGATGTCACGGTATATCAAAATCAAATGTTTGAAAATGTTCTCTTCTTTGCAAAAGTTTTGACTGTTTATTCTATAACTAAATACCTTTATGTGTTAACTTGCCAATTTATGTGATAGGTCAACAAAAAAATAGTGCATAACTCCAGGGTGTAAGTAGTATTATGTGTGGTTTAAAATATATGAAAAGTAGAGCCGCAAGAGCTTGCTTTTCTTTCAACTTAGCCTAAATCTGATTTGTTGTGGACAATGTGTGACTGCAAGTCTTCATGTTTGTGTTTGTTCATTAACGGTCTCTAACAGCCCGTCGAGGCCTTGACGAAAATACTGTATTTAAATACACAACCATCGAACTTCATTTATCAATTTTCTTACTTGTTGTTGTTTTTTTATTCCCTTCGTTGTTGCAGTTTTTTCGCACCAGATGTATTTTTATCAAGATATTTAGTTTGACTTTTTTACAACTATGATTATAAAAGAAAATATATATATAATCAATTAACGATACAGGCTTTTAAGCAGCTATTGATAATTACATCTTAATATAATTTTTCAATAAAATGATAGGCTTATATTTACTGACTTTATATCAAAAAAAAAATTTCTACAAACACTGGGTTGTTGAGTGTGAAATTCTTCCAGGGATTAATAACATACTATGCTGGTCTTTAATTGCAGTTTTTCATTACATCTGCATACTCATCAACACATATAGCAAGCATAGGGTACAAAACAACAACAAACTGCATTTATGTAATTCAAGTAGGAATGTTAATGTTCAGCATTTTCGTTATTTTTTGTTTTGTCTTGTAACTTTTCTAAAATCTTGTGCAGAATCAGGAGTATTTAGAAAAATGTGAAATGTAGCCCATTTTAAAATCTGAAATAGGTGTGTAGATTGATTTAAAAAAAATTATATCCTAGTTGCCTGCACACTTATCTGACATCACCTTTAAAATTGCATGTGTGTGTAAAACCTGGTGTTTGTTTTGCAGAACTTTTGTTCTTAGCTCTGGGATAATGTTTGAGATCCTGGTTGTCAAATTCTTGATCTAATCCAAATTTTTTACAGAATATTCAGAAAAATATTATTAAATAAAGCCTATAAATAACTTTTAACTGAGGAGCAAAGAGGTAGAAACTAAACTTCTGTGGTTTCGGGCATTTTGAGCCGTGTTTTTAGTAAGTTTCAGACACACAGATAAATTGTTATTGAAATAATAAATGACTTCTGTGTACATAATCATTCATTGTAAATCCAGAGCAAGTTTTATGGTATTTAAAAAAGAGGCAGAAGCATAAACCATAATATTGTTTTTGAGAATTTAGTTAATTTGAGTGGTTGTCTGCTTTGCTCTATGGCCCAAAGTTTGAAAAGTCCTTAGTTTTAACTTATCTCTTTCTCTCCCTTTACCATACTCAACAACACTGTATTTCCTGTGGATCACTACTGGTTCCTAACTCCTATTTCTTATTATCCTTGCACATATATACTGTTTAAATGAAGCGCATATGAGACTTTACATCCTGTAGCTCACAGAAATGGATCTGTACAGACTGTATACCCGCAGACAGAATCCTTGGGACTGACCTGCCCTCTATCCACGACCTGTATGAGAACAGAGTCGTGAAAATGGGGGTTACCATCTACACACATCCCCCAAATGCTGGAAAAACTGTTTAAACTGCTACCCTAATGTTGGTGCTAGAGAGCACTATTTCCCCCAAAAAAACGGCTGCCATTCAGACAGACATTTTGCTGCAGGCTTTTTGCTTTTTCAAAAGACCACAACAAACACATTATAGTCAGATGTCAACTACTTTACTGTGAAGCAAAATAAGCATTCTTGTGCTACCACAAACCATGTATTTATAATTATGTCTGTATGCTGTGAGTGCTTGAAACCAAAGAAAAATCCTTTGTTTGTGCAACCAATCTTGGCCAATAAAGCAGATTTTGATTCTGGTTGTGGAACAGATATTTTTTATCCTCAAATAAATTCCATTTGTACACAGGAAAACCCAGGCATGTGTTGTTTCCTTTTATTGGAAATGACTTCATAGAAGCTTTCATCACAGATTTGACCTCTGTAATGTGCAGTCGAATAAAAATAAAAATAAATTACCTCAGAACACAATGTGCAACTCGCAGCTCGAGAGCCGGGCGAACATATGGATATGGATGACAAGGGAAGTGTTGATGTTCCCGAAGCCTACAACCTTCAGTTTCCACCATAAGTTATGGTATGTTTCCCAACAAATGCACCCAGATGAAGGTCAGGTTACAGCAGGGTGGAAAGATGTGGCTTTCCCTTAAACGAAATGATGCGCCATCATGTTGCAGCGGCCTTGTCTAAACACAGCGAATCAATGTTTCTGAAAGACAAACATTTGTTGCACAAAGCTTTATCGATTCGGTTATGACACTCTGATTCACTCTATCTCCAAAGGGTGCCCCACCCTAACTCGATCCAGATGAGCTCCATCATGTCATAGTTGGAGGGAAACCAATCTTACATGACAGAGGTGGGTGGATATTTCTATACTTCTGATAAAAATGACTAGAGTAGGAAAGAACATTTCTTAGGGGACACTCTATTAAAGAACAGACAAGAGGCCTTTTCCACAGCTGTTTTGCACATTGGCCTGAGCTAAACAGCTCGACTGGTAATGGAGTGATAGGCTGTGTGAAGGCTTGCTCCACTGAGGGCCATTTTATGGTTTTCAGGGTGTTTAAGGAGTACACTAGCAGGACCGCACAGAATCCGAGCGATCGCTGTTTCTCACGGAAAAACAGCTGGATCTCCATTATGTTCATAATTTAAGTCAATGAACAAGACGTTAAGGAACAAAATATCATTTAAATTTTTATTGCCTAGTGCAGTAAGGATTTTATTTTAACAATGAAGTAAAACACATTTATTTACCTGATTGGCAAATAAGAAAAAGAAGGTTTTTGTCCTATTTGAACGCTTACAGAAAAAAAGAGGAAATATCTCACACTGAGAACAAAAAGGGCTCAAATTAATGCATTTACTTTGTGCAAATTGTATTCAGAAGGATGTCGTTCTTTTTTCTAATTATCCGTATCACCAGAACATACCTCAGGGTAGGAAAGCAGATGGTGTAGTACTGAAATGTAGACTCTTATTGTGACAGTAAAAATAACGGAAAGGTGTTTGATATAAATGGGAAGAGAAGACCTCAAAAAGTCAGACTTCAAATAGTTTTTGTCTGTTTTTCCTGACTTACACATTGTTAAAGTAAAGTTAGTGAAGCTGGCCGGCGGTTGGTTCCTCTTGGCTGTGGTTTCGGCACCTGCCATCGTTTCACATGCGGTTTTTGCTGCTGTCGTTCAACTCCCAGAGTTCTTGCTTACTCCTGCAATTGAATGGTAAATCGAAAACCTCACTTTATAGCTCAGCTCTTTCTTTCCTACATCTGACCAAGGTGAGCAGATGAAATATCCCCACCTTTACAAGGAGGCTTGAGTACCCTTGCCTTGCCAAACTCAACAAAAGATTAAGGAGCTAAAACACAGTGGTCGCAGCTGAACTCACTCCCAAAAAATATTGGGATTCCCCTTTAAATTTTGATTCTAATATATTATTGAACGACATATGGTTTGAGTGAAGTAAGCCAAGATAAGGACTAAGGTAATAAGTGGGGTATACAAACTTAATAGAGAAAATTTCTCCGTTTTTCTTTGTTTTTGGTAATAAATCCTACACTGTTGAAAGGCATAGTTCAATTCTTGAAATAATCTTGTCCTTGCGACATAGAATGTATTATCAAAATGTACCTGTTTGATTATAATTTCATATTTTTCTTAGATGTCAAAGCACTAATTAATAAAAGTTTCAAAATACCACACTGTCTCATTTATGTCAAAAAATCCTTGTCTTATTCTTTGCACATATACAGTAACCTAAAAATACAATGTGCAGCGAATAGTGACATGTAGAGCCTCAGGTTGCAGAATGCAACCAAATATATTTATCCGTCTAAATCATCACTGGTGTAATAAAAGTTTGTTGTTTTTTTATACCGAAGCAAAAGTTCAAATATGTCCACAACAGACAGATGTTTTTTTTCTACTCTTAACATTGATTACTCAGAGAGCCAGCTGTTCTGACTGTCATGACTGCTCAGTGAATCAGGGACACACTTAACTTTTCCATTACTGTTCTGGTTCCAGTCTAACCAGTCCACACAGCAGCAGTCAGGACTGTGCAGCCACAGCCTCAAACATCTCAGATTTACTCTGTCCACAAATGTGGCCTGGCACATAAAAGAAACCCACTCCACAACTGTGCACTTCAACGTTCATTTAGGTTTCACGCACGCTGATTGCCTCAACCCCCACATTAAAGTCAAGAACAATACTAAAACAGGCTGTAAAATAAAATTTTCACTGTAATGTTTAACATAGCGTGTGATGTTTGCTGTGCACTGCAAGACCTTTCATTTCTGTGTTTTAGGATCAGGCCTTTTATCAACGCTTGCTATAGTAATCGCTTTGCATTTACACTCTGGCCTTTCATGTTGTGAATTTTACACACTCATGATCATCTGTGTTTCATATGATTAGGAGCAGCTGGGATAAAATAAATAAATAAATAAATAAATGCACATAAGCACCTATAAAACAAAATCAATTAGGTAAACAACCAGGTAATGTAAAGTCAAGAGTTCCTGAAGAGTCCCAGGAAACCCAAGCTGATATCCAAAGTTCACATTTAATAATACATATTGTGCATTTATAAATTTAAATAAACTGAATAAACTATTGTTGAATTTGGTATAATGGATAATACAGGATTGCCATTTGCAGCCCCCAACCAACACTAGGTACAAATCCGGCCCACCAGGAAAAATGGGCAATGTAGATAGATTTCCTAGACCAAGATTCTGTGTCCAGGAAAATGAAATATTTTTCAAATTGAAAAATGTTCAGTTCAAAATGCAGGATTTGTATTTTAATAACCATGTTTTTGGGGGGAGTATTATTTTAATATCTTAGTATGATCAAAAACATCCAGCAAACAAGCCTGTTAGTACTATTAGCAGTATAGCAGTTGTACTACATGTTTGTTTAAGAAAACAAATGCTTATTTTCTTTTGATTCATAATAATTAAGAGTTACATTTTCTTAAAATTCTATCAACTAAATGTGATATAAATTTTGAAAGGAAATCACCAAAATGTTTGGTTTGCATTTTTAACTTAAAAAGCCCAAACTTTTAGGGGGCCTACCCTGTAACTTCAAACTAGAATGTGACAATATTCCTAGATCTGACCTCCAAATCAGACTAAAATCAAATCAGATCTACTGCCAGATACTAAAAACTCCATGTCAATGTAACTGTTTCCTCCATTTTTCTGATCAAATCACTTATTTTTAAACAGTTCTGACTTCGTGATTATTGTTAAGAGCCGTGGTAAGTAACACGTGTAGCTCTTGGACTGCCGATGGTGAGAAAATTAGTTTCTAGAAATTAATTGGAAAATATGATACAGATGTTGTTCAACATAATTATTTTTGCTTCATCAGAAACATTTCAAAATTGAAGTGCAGATGAAAAAAATAAATCAAGAATGCTTTTGTGCTCCAGTTCCAAGTGTTCAAACAAAGGGTGTTGCTATTATGCAGCTGAAGTCTAGATATTTAGACCCGTCAATGGCAATATTAACCTGATGGGCCTCCATCAGTCTGTAAGGGATTGCAATAATTGTTTGAAAGCTTTGCGATGGCAACAAACTACAGTACAGCAAGAGCCATTATCCAGAAATGGAGGAAACATGAAGCAGTGGTGAAGCTTCCCAGGGGTGGCTGGCCTACCAATCAATTTCAATAGCAGACTGATTACAAATCCAGGAGGTCACAAGAGAACCCAGAAAAAGCATCTACTGCAGACTTTACTTGCCTCAGTTATGGTCAGTGTTCACGATTCAACGATAGGAAAGAAACTGGGCAAAAATGGCTTATATGGGAAAATCCAAGAGAAATCACTAGTGGGAAAAATGAACAAAGACCCCCGAAAAACATATTGATGATCAAAAAACATGAATGTAGGTTAATTAGTCTCTTTAAATTGCCCTGTTTGAGTGTCTGCATGAAGTAGGCAACAGCAGCCAACCAAAATGGAAGGATAGATTGAGCTCTTTTGCTAAAATTTATGAAGGTGAATGTAGGAATAAAGTTTGTGACTTCTTACTTAAGAGTTCTAGCAGTTTAGGCAGAGAAAATGAACAATGACTTAATTTTTAGAGAGATTAACCTGAAATAGAATTGTTGTTTGTATTTATTCTGGTTAACTTTGCATAATATTCAAATTTGTTTCTCAACCACTGAAGTCAGAGAGAAAAAAAGCAAAAATTGAAAATTCAATTGAAGACCATTAAGATTTCAGTAAACAACCCGAATATATCTGCGTGAACCTCTTTTTGGTCCTGCAAATATATTTGGATACCACCGTAGTGGTAGATCTAAAAACAGAAACTAAAAATCACAATATTGACATAGTTTCTGAGATTTTTTTTATTGTTTCTATCTGCAAACATACTGAAACTCAATGGAAAGCAGGTATCTGAGGTTGTTTTCTATCTGTATTTATTTTTCGCAGCTGGTTGTTTTAACTATATGGTTCCTGTGGGGACACTTAAGGTCAATTAATTTACTGAGCAATAAACACCTTCACACATGTCTCTGAAAAAAAAACTACTACAGTCTTTTATACAGTCCTAAATACTTAAATTAATAATCAGAAAGGTTTTGATCCAAGGATTCCCCCTAAACTTTTTTTTTTTTTTGTCACACTCCAAGACTATTACTTCAAACCTTGTAGCGCCTGGAAACATATTTGTTATGGTTTTAAAGGTTCTGGCGATAAATCTGTGTCCGCACCGACCAGTAAAACAGCTCAGAGTGAACGGTGGAAAGTCAAGGTGGTTGGCAATCAGACAAAGATAGTCAGGATGGGCGATATACAGGGCCTCACAGTGCACACAGAAATGTCACAGAGTGGAACAATGAATCCATGGAAAAGACACACAATCTTCATTACAAATGGGTTTGGCATCCCACTTTATGACACATGTGACTGGTGAGCAATTATGTATTCTCTAATCCCGTCCAGCAGCCAGCCTTCTGGAGGCTTAACATTTGCAGAGTCCACCCAAAAAACAAGGACATATCAGGTTCATCTCTCCTGCTTCCACTTTCACATTCAGGGTTCTCATTATGTTGCTGGCTCATTTTCCAAATCCATGGACCAGTAAGGTCTGTGTTTCACATAGAGCGTAGATGAAGTACTTAACATGTAAATTTCCATATCCAATGACTTGTCACGTTAGAACACAGCACAAACTGACCATGATTAAAGTAAGTTTATTTTTCATTTTGTTTATTTACGAATAAAAAGCTGGAAAAAGTTATTTGCATTTGTATTCTACCCTCTTTTTCTTGATAACTCTTTTAAAGTCAAATGCATTCAGTTACCTAGTTAATAACAAGAGTCAAAGTATGTGATCAAAAAAGAATCATGAAAATATATCCTTCAAAGTCTCTCCAGATTCCCTAAATGCCAAATAGTTTTGCATCTTCAACCAGAAGCAAAACACTACCTAAAGATAATCAAAGCTTAAAACACGCTTTTCATCTCCAAAAAACACAAAGTTTATAATTCTTTATTGACTAAAGGACTGACAGGGTGCGGCGAACACTTTTGCATGTGAAATAGGTGCAGTTGAGCAGTAGGTGAAGAGGTTCACTCGTTGACCCTGCATCGGGCTCCTCTCGGAGCTCAACAGGGTTGGCGACTCCTTCTCTGGGACCACTGGCTCTGTTATCCGAATTGCAGTCAAGCTTTTAAAAATAAAGAGCCCCTGAGACTCATTTGCCTGAGCAGTCAAACCTTGTGCC
>JAVLVB010000066.1:472272-501734 GCA_032876305.1 Orestias chungarensis | reverse complement strand
TGCCCCCCCCCCCCCCCCCGTTACTCTAAAGCTAGTAAATAAAATCCACTCATGCCACTTGTTTGTGATTTAACGTCACTACACGTCCAGCTATTCTGTGAAGACCTTCAAAGTTTATTGAACAAAGGGCATCATAAAAACCAACACAGCAAACAGATAAGAGAGAAAGTTATGGATGAGTTTAAAGCAAAGTTAAGCTATAAAATAAAATATCAAGATTTGACCACCCGACGCCAGTAAGACATGTCTGTTCCATTACAAGCTGGATGAGGACAGCATGAATAGGACTGGGACCATAAGCGGAGAATCTGGCCACAAGACAACTATTAGTCTTGCATTTAATGCATCTGGCAGGAAGAAAAGACATGGATATATAGAAGTGATGAGAAGTCCCGTTTGGAGGTTACTATTAGTCGTCTATGGGACCTAAAATCCGGTATGCCCAGATGAGACCAAAACCGAACCCTTTGGGCTTCATGTGAATTCATAGAAAGGTAACAATACAAGCAACTTTATGTCTAACCAGAAGGATTGAATCTGAAAGCCAGTCACTCCATGTATTATGATTAGTTTCATTAGACTGAAAACCTTTTATCAATCTAAAAAAACAAAGAGGAACATTTCTCAATTGTTCAATAACTAAGATCAATTTGGACTATTTCTAATTGATACTGTCTGTGTCTCTGTCATTTTTGTAAAATTTAAATCAAAACTACGTGTAGAATGCTACTTTTGAAGGAAATCTAATAGTGCAAACCATCCAGTGAGACATATGACACTGTCAGCATCGTTGCTGATGGGAGGTCATGCCGTACTTAGTGTCGGCCTGTCACACACAGTCCTCTTAACATGCTCGGCAACTTGTAGTTGTAACATCACCAAAGATAAATACCTCTTTGAGGTGTTAATACTTTTGCAAGTCCATGTGAGCCCCAAACATGCACATAATAGATTGTATTGATTTATGTCCCCTCTCTCTCTCCCGTCGTCTCTCTATCTCAAAGTCCTTCGTGCCATTTGAAATTAAACGCTCTTTTCCACACCGCTTTCCTTTTCCTCCCTCCCCTTGTTTCTTGACAAAGTGAGGGAACGTTTGCCAGCACAAATTTCCATCTGTTAACAAACGTTTCCAATATGTCGAGGAGAACATCTTGGCCCTCAGACTCCTCCATCAAGATGTGATGAACGTCATGCACCTGTCTCTGCCTCCAGCCACGGTTTTGGCAGCGAAAGGCAGAAACTGTCTCAATCCAACAACTATTTGCCCCAAAAACATCAAAGCCGGAGATGCTAAATTGGCTTGGAAGAGGACATTGAGTTTCATCTGCTTTTGTTTTCATTTTAACCCCCTTAGAAATGCATATCCCTAACTATGAATCCACTGATTCTTTTGGCTTATAGCTAATTAGTGTAAGTTGTTTTCAATGTCTCTGTTTTAAACAAAAAACTGCATAATGTCAAGTTATTTTATTTGTTTTGGTGCAGACGTATACAAATCTTTGCTATAAATATTTTCAAGCAATCAAATGTCCAAAACATTTCAAATAAGTGTTCACTTAGTCAACAACCAACCAACCAATTTGGGAAAAGCAGCAGAAAAAACAAACAACCAAACAAAAAACAAACGTCAGAACCTGAGGCGGCCTTTGATTATTGAAATGGAGAAAAGAAGTCGACCAATCACACCGGGAGAGGGGAGAGCTAGACCTGGCTCCTGCTTTTACATCGTGACTCTGAGGATTGTGGGGGGGGGGGGGGTGACAACCTGTGTCACCCCGTTTTGAACTCCCCACTTTAATTAACTAATCTATCTCCATTTTTCATGGAGTGACATCCCATGATTTTGAGGCAATCTGAGTTGTTGGCTGAAGCTCTTTGAGGGGAAAACACATCAGCACCCTCTACTGACGAGCCGGCCAGCTTCAGGGCCCCAGCAGACTGATTTCATTTCCTTATATTTGCATGAACGTTGCTTGTCTACTTATTATCCTTGATGATGCAGCCACTGAGCTGAATCTTAATACGGACCAGATCCATAACAGAGGGAGAAGACTGTGTTCTTCTGGATCATAAACACTTACTCTGGCTGTTTTTCCGGGGCTTATGAAACGTTTGTAAATCAGTTAATAAACCGCATCTATGACTAGCATTCTTCCTGTCCGCAGACAGCATTAGCTGCTGTACAATATGTGTCAGAGCGCATATACATGAGAAGGAGTCATTAATTAATGTTATTTACCGTGACTTTCTAGAAACACGTCTGTATTTTATTTGAGGCTTGTGAGATTTGTCCTTACAAATTAAGATTTTAAAATTCACTAAGCCATCTGACAACACTTTTGTCAGCAGAGTTGTGTCTGGTACAGATCAGAGAAGGCCAGATGAATCAAAGGCGAATGAGACTTGAGTCGGCGCGATCAAGCTGTGCTCTGGTTCAAAGTGTGTGGCATGATGACCACAACTTAGGGAAGGTACAGTGCTTTTTCAAAAATATTGGTTTGCGTTGCATATTCCATGTCTTTTCTCAGGAATTTATTTTATAGACCAATGCAACATAGTGGGGGATTTTTTTGGTGAAACTACAGTAAATGCATACCATTTTTACCAATTAAATTATAAAATCTACGGTAACCTGTCCATTTTACCTTGACACCCTGCAATTAAATGCAGTTCTAGGCCTTTCCAGTTAGACTTCACCAAATTGTTAGTCTGTTAGCGTATCATTTAATGTCAGGATAGAGACAGTAAGAGAAGAGAGCATTAATCAGAGAAAAGTCACGATCCCAATGTTAACTCAGGACGAGCGGCACAGATCCACAGCTCAGCTCAGTTGGTAGTCTGTAAACAGTGGATATATGATACTATTAGTGGCTCACTTCACAAATCTGGCATTAATGAAAGTGTGACAAGAAGAAAGATGTTGTTGAAGACAGTCAGAAGAAACAACTAAGTCCTAGATCGCTGGGCATCACATAAATTACCTTGTAAATCTAGTTAAAGAAAAAAAGTTATTTTTTGCTAAATGCATATTAAAAGTTACAAATATTTAATGGGAAACATCTTTTTTTAAGCCATGTATAATCTTCCATAGCATTTTCCTGAGATAAATAACAATCCATCTATCAAGTTCTGGTGCCTATCTCCACCAGTCTTTGGGCGAGAGAGGTGGGGAAAATCCAGGGCAGGTTGCCAGTCCATCGCACGGCAACACAGAGACAAACAACCATGCACACACTCTCTCATTCCTAATAAAAACCAACCAACTCATAGTCATGACTTTAGAGACATGCAGCATACAAGGAGTACCCAGAGATGACCCAAGCATGCAGTGGAAGAATATGCAAACTCACTGCAGAAAACTTGTTGCCTAACTGAGCGACCAGTCAAACATATAAATGCTATTAGTGAGTCACTATCTCCAGGAATCTTTACTTCTGCTATGCACCCTTTATCACCCATCTTAGTAAGCAAGCAAATATGAACCCGCATTCCTGGAATCACTCTTATTATAAAAACCTTCTGCTTGGACTGCATCTGAAAATAATTCAAACTCGCAAGGCCAAGATATTTAGGATATATTTGTCTCCTCTGCAGAATCGACCCAGCTAAATATAAAAAGTGTGGGGTAAAACTTTGCGTCAGCCCCCCCCCGATACGGGGAGCCTGGCCTTTTTCTTCTGTGAGTAACCGAACCTGCGCCACTATGTCACTGTCTCCCCAGCTAAACAAATTACTGCCTTTGATTGATCAAAGTTTATATAAGAGCAGGTATTTGATTTCAAAAGGCAAGGTTTGGGGTACGTGGTGGGGGCGGGGAGGGCTAAAGGCACAGGCAGAGTGAGCAGTGGAGGGTAGAGGCGAGACTAAGAAAGACCGAGCAGCTGGATTGCCATGTAAATAGCTGTGCAGATAGGTAGAGTTGGGCTCAGTGCCAAAGGCTCTACAAAGGGCTTCCAACATCTGTTTGAGTGTAGACTCCTGCTCTGTGTTTTAGTAAGAAAAATAGCCTTGCTCTGCGGGCCTTTTCCCTCATCAGACGGGATCATGATCAGGGATATACACCCCGAAACCTCAGACTGCAGCCCTGCAGAGCTGAGAAAGCTGAGCTGCCGTTGCACCAGCGCACAGACAGACAGGTGGAACGTCACTCTCGACAACCCGTGTGTGTGACCTCTTGCTCGATGAGCAAGAACTGGCGCAGGAGTCAAACGCCAGCATCAACGTCTAGACAGCCGTACCGTTGGGCGTTCGCCACTCCTGATGTGGCTCCCATAGTTGTAAAAGCATTAAAAAAACTTTAAAAAAACTCAACAAGAGTGGGAAGGTTAAACTAGAAGATATGACTTGTATTACCAAGAATCAAGAATCAGTTTATTTATTTAGCGCCAATTTCCAACAGATGTTGTCTCAAGGCACTTTAAAGAAAATCAATTAAAATCATAGATACATCAAAAAAAAATCTGTTTGAAAAAGTTTCCAATCTAAGGAACCCCAGCAGATTGCATCGAGTCATTGACTTGCAGCATTCACTCCTCTGGAATCAGCAGACCAAAACAATGACTTATGTTGTTGTTGACTTTACAGCAATCCCTCATACTGAGCACATATGTAGCAACAGTGGAGAGGAAAAACTCCCCTTTAACAGGATGAAACCTCCAACAGAACCAGGCTCAGTACAAGCAGACGTCTTCCACGACCGACTGGGGGTTTGAAGAGAGACAGACAGAAAGAATTGTAGTCTGTCTGGTGAGAAAGGCAAAACCACAAGTTTAGAGCACGGATTACTAACTGCTCAACCAAAATCTGGGAGACAGAGTTTAAATATTCCAGCTAAGGTTTTCCTTTTGAGTAAAAAAAAAAAAAAAAGACAACATCTCTGTCTGTGTCATGACAAGGACTATTTTCCCTGTATTCCAAGGACGTATGCAAGCAATTTGCCTAGCAAATGTTGGTTTTAGACGCTATTCCTTGCGCACAAGTGGCTTCACTAAACCGGGAGGGCTCCATTTGTTGGTGCTTGAAAGCAAAGCAAACAAATTAATTAACACTATCTTTACACGGGCCGGCCAAGGAAAGCAGACACTGAAATGTAACACCATTACCTAAATTCGCATGCATCTGTCTGTGTCTCCCCTCTCCCAGCCCCCGCCCAAACGCACACAGCGCCCTTGAACAAGGCCGGAGGACCACCTGCGTGAAAGTAGAGACCCTCTCTGTTATGTCTCTGCTTGGGAATGAAATAACACGGAATCCAGCTCTGCAAATAACTCACAGCAAAGATCATTTTCCACATGCTGCTTGACAAAAGGTAAAATAAGAACAGATGATGTCCTGCCTCTCTCTCCACTCTGCAGCTAACTGTCTTTATGCAAAGTAGTGCGGCTCTGCTATCTGGTGTGGAGAGAGAGAGGTGGGGGGGGGTCTGACCTCTTTAGTAGCCTTGTTAACCTGGTGGTAGCCGCTGACACTGAGTCAGCCCTTTTTTTTTTACCCCCTGCCTTCTTAAGACCGAGGTTAAGAGGGGTTCAAGTACCTGATCCCAGATCGGATGATTAGAAGAGAGGGATTAGGAAAGGCAGGAGTTCTTATTCTAAACAGAGCATTCATTAAAAATGAATGGCACTGATTATTCTGTTGCTGTTACGTCAGATGTAAAAGTCTGGAAATCGTTTGACTTTTCAGAGCAAATCAGAAGGAAAACATGAAGACCTATAAAAGCTGCAGCTGCTTCGACAATTGTGGAGATTTGCAAGATTTTTTTTTCAAAAACAAAAGGTTAACAAGCCATGATGTACCGAGCCTTAAAAGAGTACTGAAAAACCTTCAGGTCTGTCACATTTTGTAAAGTTACAGCAAAAAAACCTCACTGTATTTTTGGAGGGAACTTTTGTAATGGACCGACAGAAAGTAATGATCTTGTACTTCAGAAGTGGATTAAAATGATCCAAGGCTTGTACATGTTTTACAAACACAAAACACAAAAGGAGTCTTCTGCATTGGTCTTCAGCAGCATTTACCCCAATAAACCAAAATTAAACCAACCGCGACTAATGATGCTCACAAATCATGACAGAGTGAACCCTGAAATTAATTTAATTTCATATATAAAGTTTTCTGTTAAGGCCTTAGACAAAAAAAGAATTAACTTTTTAAAATTAAAACCAAAATCTAGTCTATCTAGACCCCCTATACTCAAATAGCGGCCCACGGGCCTTTTGTGGCCCTTTGGGTATCTATTAATGGCCCTAAAGCTGTTTTGAAAAGTTTTTTAAAATTATAAAAATAAATAAATAATAATTTCAATACGAGGCTGTATGGCGTGATTTTTGTGACACCAGGTTTGCGGGCACCGAGCTATCTGAAAAGGAGCAATAATTGTAAAGGTGTGCGTATGAATCTCAGGTGCACGCACTCATAGGTGCTCAACTCTGACAAACTGCTCGCTCGCACACTCAGCTCACTCTGCTCGCGCTCGGCTCTGTGTCTTCACTCTTAACTCTACATTATATGTAAATGAGCCGCGCTCCCAGCCAATGAAAGACTGGCCTTTTTCATCCAATTAAATAATTACTTCCAAATACACAAAGTTGATTCATACTCTCAGACTCACTAACATTTCAGCAGAGTTGCGAGCGCAGACAGAGATGAGCGCGAGCAGAGTGAGCTGAGCGAGCAGCTTGTAAGAGTTGAGCTCGTGTCCGAGCACCTATGAGCACAATTATTGCTCCTTTATATAGCTCTGTGCGCGAAAACCTGGTGGCACAAAAATCACGCCATAAGGCTGGGGGTTGCCTCCATGGCAACGATAAACAGATAGCTCTACAGCCCTCCCAAACTGGAGACTGTCACTCTCAACAGCAGCCACACGTTTAGCGACAGAAAGTGCACATCCTTACAATGTTCGGCTCCACATACAGATGTGAATCTGCGTTCTCAAATATGAACATAATTAAAAATCAGTAACGGAGTTGCCTAACCAAGGAGCACATCAGTGTGTCTCCCTGGCAATCACAGCATTTAAGCCAAGGTTTGACAAACATTGACCAAAGAACCAAGAGGCCATTTCTCCCATTAAAGGGGACATGTGAGAAATGTGAAATAGTTCTTGAGATGCATAGTTTGTTAAACAAAGCACAAGAAATGGGCTGGCTGAAGGCTATTTATATATTTTTTGGATCTTGAACAGGGTTATGTTTGGTTTTATTTAGTTATTTATTTTAATATATGCCCAAATTAAAATTATATTTTTATTTTAGGTAATATTTTTGTTTTTAAGAAAAAGGAAATGTTATGTTATAAAGTATGTTATAAATGTTATACATATGGTATATTGTTATGATACGTTATCATACACGGTCCCATTAAATGGCCCCTTGAGTCACTGAAAAAAAAAATATGTGGCCCCTCATCATTTCTATTCGAGTACCCCTGATCTAGACACTAATATTCTTGGGAAATTCTCTCACAAATTAGATCAAACCTTACTTAGGATAAATTAAGAGTATAGGGTTTGAGCATTTATTTTATGTTTACTGTTATTGTGATAAAGTTCTCGTCAAGATAAAAATTGTGATTTGTCGCCACAACAATAAGTTAAGATTATTGATGTCTAACTGTTTTGTTAGAGCATTTATACATTCAATTACATGTAGTTTGTTTTTCGAGAGCAATGCTCGTGTTTGTCAACATTAATTTTATCAGTATCACAAGATATTGTGATAAAATTTCCAATCCGCATCAACCATCTGTTATGGAGAGCAGCAGCTTTCAGGTATTTTCACAGAACAGCACCTTGAATTTCAGCTTATTCCACTAAAAGTGTGAATAAGCTTTGATCTAACCCAGTCCACCGTTGTTGTCCTGCTGGAAGGTTAACATTTGCTGCAGTTTCTAGAGCTTTGCTACATCTAAACACCTTGGACTAAGCTTCATCCATCTTCCCATGAACTCTGACCAGTTTCTGACCAGCAAAGCTTCTTTCATATGTCTGGTGTTTCCCCATATAGTCTGTGCAAACTGAAAATCAGAACATGTTGTCGTTTTCTCTCGAGTTCACCATCATCACAGATTAAATGACGCACAGGTGGACTCAGTATTGTAATTATGTGACGTAAAGGATGTAAAGGAGGTGGATTATATTTAGAGGGTACTTTCCTGGTGTTATTGTTTCCTTTTTCTTCCACTTGCACGCTCACGATGCCTAGAAGGGCTTTTTTTCCCAACCTGCGGCAAGGTTTCACTACCTCAGCAACTGACTCCTCCTCCAGGCTTTATAATTGAATCATCTCAGTAGGCCCAGGCTCGGTTTCCTTGGCTCCCCTCTCTGAGGAGGACGCATGTGAAGTCGGCCTAATCCAAACAAACAGGTGAGGCTCCTATTAGTCCCCAGTTCCCAATGCGAGTGTAACTTCATTTTCAGTGTGAACTCACTCAGAGTGACTCATAAGAGAGCAGCTTCAAAGCTTGAGGTTATTATCTTCTTCTCTGTGTCCTTCGCAGGTTCCCGGCATATGGGACCGTTTTAACTTTTGGCTCCTTTTTATTATCATTATGATTATTATTTTATTCACAGCTATATATCTGCCACGTCATCAATTAAATTTGACTGACCAGTAACAGATGTGGCAGTAATAGCTACCCTGATAACAAAGAAACCAAAATCCAGCCTGCCAGCACAAGATGCCTTTAAAGTTTTACTAGAACTTGATGGACAGTGAAGCAAAAAATAAATAAATAAATAAAAGTAAAAACAAACAGAAGGAAGAAGGGTTTCCCTTTTCCCGTTTCTGTTTTGCTCGCTATTTATTTCCCCCTCTTCTCTACTTTCTCAAATCCTCCCAACATGAGACGAATCCTCCTTTCATCCTCCTCAGCGGCGAGGGCCCTGGTGTCTTTTCGCACAAAGCCTGACCATCGGTGACTCCTCGTCAACCCCTTGCCCAATTCATCACGCAGAGGCCCACGGGGCATTCATCACCCCCACCACCTTTCATACACCGCACCAGCTGAAAGCCACCGTCACTCCTCTGACTTCAATGCAGCCGTGACACACCCCTAAGATTTATAGCGGCATAATTAGTAGCAGTGAAAAAGGCCTGCATGCTTTTGAGGGTCCATCACTGTGTATTCCACTCTTAGCCACTAACATCTGCCTGAGAACAGCCGCAGCACCTCCACAAAAGTTGATAAATTAGCCCTAAACAAGAAGTTAGGAAATTCATCTAAATCTAATGGTGACATCAAAACAATCACACGCACTTAAAGCTGGCTATTTGTCAGCCTTCTAAGGCAGCTCGGCGCTGTCATAAATCCACGTTTCCCCCACAGGGAGGCTGCAGCAGCCTGCGATGAGCAGCCAGGAGGTGAGAAAGTCCCCCCCACACACACACACACCACCACCACCACCTCCAGGACGGGGGTTTTAGAAAACAGCTCGACGGAGGTCTGATATAACACGCTAAAAGTTAAATACCCCAGTTGATGTAATCACGCCCTCCTCTCATCAGGACCCACTGTCACTGATATCTAAGGAGCTGCAAAATAATTAAAACGCTCCTCGAGTTTGTGTTTGTTTGGATCATCACACAGAAATCAAGGCCTCAACTAAACAGCTGTGTTTTTTATCTCCTTTTCTTTTCTTTTTTTACTTCCCAACATCAAGTTGGGACCTGTCGTCCCGCTGTGCTATAAAAGAAGTGCAAAAAAAAAATCCCCAATCAGTCATAAATTATGATCGTTATATCAGTAGTGTTCATACGTCCTCATCTTTATAGAAAAAAAAAACCATTTGTAATTTCAGATTTCACATTTCTGACCCCCTTCTTTGCTAGTTTGTTTCCAATTTGTGCTGTAATTTCATCATAAGCACAGTATTAATGTATTTTATAAGCTACGATAGCCCAAAGTAAGCCTAATGATAACCTGTTTGTAGTTTAATCTCGGCATGTTTTCAGCTGTTTTGGTAATAAGATGATAGTACGAACATTGGAGAGCAGAAGCATTCTGAATAACAACAGTAAACCGGTTAGGGAGAGGGATGGCAAACCTAAACTTATAGTGAAGTTATGAAACCTTGCATAAAGCTTTAAAGATCACACAGAGCCCCGTTCAGTCAATCTGAATATAAACATATGTATGGAACACCTGTAAATGTTGCAAGATACAACTGTCCACCTAACCTGGAGAGGAGAACATCAATCAGAGAAGCGGCATAGAGGACCAGAATCTGTAGGCATGACGACTGTCGTCATACCTTTTTTCAAATCTGGTCTCAAGAAATCCTTAACTAAATTGCATTGTCAGCTTGCCACAATTCAGGTGGGGGCAACAAGCATATGTATGGAAGAAGATGCTTTGGATCGAATAAATGAAAGGTGAAAATTGAGTGAGACAACACAGCATCTCACCCTGAACACACCATTTCCAGCATGAAACACGGCGGAGTCAGCAAAGTTGGTCAGAGTTGATAGGAGGATAGATGGAGGTCAAACCGGGGCAGTCATCGAAGGAAGCCTCATTTCTACAATCAAGCACTGAAGCTGTCACTGTTCATCATACGTTTTTAAAATACATCATGAATAAACGATTGTGAAAAAATGTGTAAAAAAAAAAAAAAGAAGTTTCGTTGGAGATATCTGTAAAGGGTCCCACCTCCTTACAGAAGCCAGTGGTATAAGCTGATGGCTTGCTGAAGTTTACTGCAAACTTTGTGCAGAGAGGGTAAGAAAGCACCTGCTTCCAGGGAAGAGGGGTGGGAAGAAAAAAAGAAACTCCAGAGAAAAGCTCAAACTTGCAGAGTTTGGTGCAGGATGTTGGATTTCTGCAAGCCCAGGCATAGGTTACTCACATAATCTCTTGTTCTGCGGGGTTTCGTTCCCCATTTTGTAAGGATTGTGACCTGCAAATTCAAGCAGGGATGGCTTCGGAAGTTGTTGGGAGTTAGTGGTGTGTTTTGCGTGTTTTTAACATGATATTCTCGACGTCTGCGTCGCAGCGAGTTGCCATTTTTTTCCTCCACTGGATGCGGAAAAAAGGGGCAAAGAGAGACGAGGATATATTCTGGACACGTTTTTACGCGTGGATTAAAGCGATCGGATCAATCAAAAAATATAAAAAAAACAGAATAGCTTTATCCTGATTGTTTTCACCAGTACCGGGGGGGAAAACACTTGTGTCTAAAAGTGAAGATTAAGTAAAGGCAAACTGATGCGCGTAAGAAGTGATGCCAGCCAGGCGTGGCTTGGATCCGTGTGTCCAATGTGAGAATGCGTGGGGAGTATGTATATATTAGAGTCTTTCCATTTGATAAACACAGATATCAAACTGATGATTACAGCAAATGAGTTTGAATAAACTGAGAGGACTTCCCTGAGTTTGGAGGACGCACTTCTTCCTCTCCTTTTTTTTTCTTATTTTTTTTTTCTTCTCACGCGCGCATGGACTGGACTTGCGCGTAAAACCTCGTCTCCCTCCGCAGCCGCAACCGCACATTCTCAGATGCCTCCGCTCAACGTGACAGCTGTGCAGACGATGGCAGAGGTCGGGAGTTTCCTGGGGACGCTGGAGCTGGACGTACAGAGCCTGCCCGCGCTGGGCAGCGCGCCGCTGCCGGAGTCCCCGGCCGGCCTGAGCGAGCGGCTGGGCCAGATCGAGGGCCGGCTGCAGCAGGGCTCGCCCACAGACTTCGGCCACCTGAAGGGGATCCTGAGGCGGCGGCAGCTCTACTGCAGGACCGGCTTCCAGCTGGAGATCTTCCCTAACGGGACCGTGCACGGGACAAGGCAGGACCACAGCAGATTCGGTGAGAACACAACAATGTTTTTGGTTGATTTAGAGTTTGCATGTCAGTTCTAACAATTATTAGGTTTTAGAGAATTGACTTTAATTCTATATAGAGAGCTTTTTCTGACCAAACCGATCACTCACAGAGCTTCACCATGGGTAGGACACCTGGGGTAAAGTGCCATTCTCAGGGGAACATAGACAGAAGTCAGAGTCGGAATTGAATCTGCAACCCAGAATTAAATGTTCAAGTAAATATGAGGAGTTATTAGTTTCAATTTCTTTGAATATATATTTATATGTATAAAAAAAACTTTGGTTTGTGTATTTATTTATTTTTTTTACCGGCGCATCCTCATCCGTGAACGCGCACTTACGTCCTTGTCCCCCTGCCGTCAACAAAGGAAGAAATAACCATGTTTCTTCTAGAAAGCATCTTCATTTAGATGCAGGAAAAAAAGATACAAGGAAAAGTAAAATCTGCGCGTGCGCGTCACCGTGCCAACCAGCCCCGTCGCGTGCGCGCGCCCCTCGCTCTGATAAACCCAGGGCAGTTAACAGCCAGTGCATCCCTCACACGTTTGGAGCCGCAGCTGTTGTTTCCTCGCGGGTGTCACCTGTGAAATTAGGTCCGCGTCGGGTGCTAGTGATTTGGAGGGCTTGGGTTGGGGGGCAAAGGTCAAGAGACGCGCATATGTCACCGGCGCTGCGCGTGTCACAGGTGCGGGCCGCATCGCTGCAGGACTGAATAGCTCCGCTTTAAGCGTGACCAGCGCGGAATCCAGGCCGGTGTTTTACTGGGGATTGGGTGGTCCGCCTGTTTGTCTCTGTCTGGCTTCACTTAAAGCCGAGAAAGAGAGAAAATGCAAAAATGCAAGGCCGTCCAAGTCAGAGTAGGCTTTGATTAGAGGGATATGAAACACACTCCCGTTAAAAAATTAGAGGGATGATCCTGTGATCCTCTGGGGAGATGGAGGCCAGGTGGCCTCAGCTGGATCATCTCTGACTAACCTCCATTACAACACCCAGTGGCCTTTCATTTTACCACTTGTTCCCCCCCTCTTTCCTTTGAAGTTTTCTTCACTAGCTTCATTAAAGCGTCAGAAGTCTCTGCTGGGAAACATTGAGCTGCGCAGAAAACCTGGTGCCATCATGATAGACCAATAAAAGATGTTGGGAAAGGCTGTTAGAGGGAAGGCGCTGCAATCAATAAAAATATAAAGAAATTATACTATCACTGTCTTACATGTGATCTGCACTTGTTTAATTATTATATTTTGCAAAAAAAAGTGTTTATCTTGTGGCGATTATTAATTTGTCAAGTTGGGTTTGTGGTTTCCTTTTGAACACTGATGAAACAAACATCCAAAAAGAAAAAAAAGCAACAACCTGGAACGTGTTTTATTCAGTTAGATCGCACCAATCCTTTTTAGTGAACGTTTAACTTGTAAAGACACCTGAAGGAACAAACAAAATCGACTTCTCGAACAATTTGAACAATTTTTCATATTGTTCTTGGTAGATTCGTTTGTTTGGGTAGTATCCTGGCTTAAAATGATTCAATCTTTTGAAATATTAGGCGATGATTGTTAGTTTATGCTGTGTTACTGGGGTGGAAAAACCTCATTTATAAAGGTCGGCATAATGGCACACTTTAGTATTTCAAAACCAAAATCTTTTCCTAGTCATCAATGTTGAAAAAACAAAAAGCAAGAATTTATGCGTGATTAAATAAAGAAGTATATAAAAGATAGCTTAACATAGAGGTATCTTCTATTAAGCTGGAATAACTGTTCAGTAGCAAATCTAGCTTTGCTCTTTAAAGCTAACTTGGCTTACAAGTTAAACTTTCGTTGATGGATAAAACACAATGTTGGTGAAATCATTATGTTTTTTAATGTTGTCTAAAAACGTAACATTTAAGTGGGTTGGATAACGCGGCTAAAAAGCGACATTAGGAATTCAGCTAGCAAACATCAACATAGCATTGCCATTATAACTAAACCGGCTAAACGTTGTTATGGGAGATGTTTGTGTTTTTTTGTTAGATACAGAGTATTAGCTCCTAATGGACGCCATAAACATGTCAGTATTGAAGTTCACTGCTGGTAGTAAAGGCTGACTGAATCAACACATTTAGCTATGTAGTCGACTAGGATTGTTGCACTAGGATTAGTTTCCAAAAACAGAGAAAACGATGAACTGTATTTTACTAAGGGTTTTCCGATCCGATATCGGTTCGATATGAGCTAAAAAATGTATATCGGATTATATCGACCTGCTTCTCCAACAAAAGGAGTCTGTTCCACTGGGTCCAGTGATCACTACAAAACATTTTGAGCAATATCTCTTAATCAAGCCCTTTGTAACATTTTACACCACAAAAGTAATCAAAGTATGTATGATTCAGGCCGATACCATACCGTGTATTGGGTCAGTATTGCTATTGGGTAATTTTAAAGACTGAAATATCGGTATTGTATTGGAAATGAAAAAGCTGTATCGGGACACACCTACTTTTAACCGATCTATTGTGATCAATTTAATATTTTGTAATCAATCTCACAGCGCACAGACAGGAAACAGGTAGTAACGAGGGCAGATCTCCGAAAGAGCGCAGCGGTTCAGTGGGCTCCTGTTGACGTTTGGTGTTTTTGACCACAGGTATCCTGGAGTTCATCAGTGTGGCGGTTGGGCTGGTCAGCATCAGAGGCGTGGATGCAGGACTCTACCTGAGCATGAATGAGAAAGGAGAGCTGTATGGATCGGTGAGCTCCCGTCACTCTTCCACGTACTGACAGAAACCAGGCTCTCACTCTATAAACCAAGACTCGCTGTTAACGCAACAGACCTCTACTTTTCCAGACCAATCAGATCATCAGCTACTGGTGTTTGCAAAACAATTTAACCAGACACACTGTAAACCAGATGAATGAATGAATTATTAAAATCCTCATGTGTTTGCGTTCTCTCCCTTGTTTTTCTCCATTATCCACAAAAAGCTTTCAAGGTTGTCTCCATATTCTTTCAAATTGCCCTCTCTTCATTTCTTGGGTAAATTTTTTTCAAAGAGAAACAGCTTTAAAAAAAATCAAAAGTCCCATGTGGCTGACGGTAAGTCCACAGCAAGACAAAACAAGCGTGTGTTCCTTTCTCTTCTTGCTGGGGTTCAAGGCACCAGCATTCAGATACTTACCCAGTGTCTTCCTTTAGTTTTTTTAAGTTTTTTTGTTAAATGTGCCACAGACAGGAAGTAGAAGCTTCCAGAGTCGCTCATTTGGTGAAACTCTTGCCTCGGTGTTCGATGCACATCCTCGGTTCTCACACAAACCTGGAGACAGGGAGGAGATAAAAGCAATGGAAGGGGAAGTATGTTAGTGCAATCCTGTATCAGGTGTCCCGGGGCATTACCTGGGGGCCTCTTCTGGGGCTCCTGTCGTGTTTGAAAAGAAGCTACCTTTAAGCAGCCCCATTATGCTGGGAGTGCAGATTTAGTTACTACATGTTATCGGAGTCTGGCATCCTGGGGCGAGGAGGGGGGGGTTGGCCCTGAGAGGATGGGGTGGGTGTAGGGGGTGGTTTGGAGGGTAATTGCACACCTGACTGAGTCACCTGATTGACAGATGGGGAGATGTAGACATGTCTGTCTGAAGCTGAGAGGCCAGGAGGTGGAGAGGGATGGTAGCGGCGGGGGAACAGGTAAAAGGCTGCTTCCGTCCCAGAAGCACCAGACCATGACGAGCTTTTGATGCCCTGAGGCGTGTGTGTGTGTGTGCGTTAAGATGGAGCTGGCCCAGTCATGCGCCCCATAGGCTTTATTTACAGGCAACAGCCTCCCTGCACAGAGCAGCCGAGCACGGCCTGACAGCCAATCATCGAGATTCCCTCAGCGGACTCGTAGAGGCGCCATTGTAGAAGCAGGAACCGGCGCAGACGAACCTGGTGGTTACAGAAAGGGCAGCAGAGACCTTCCTGTCACGTTCGCTCGTGCTTTAAGCCCGGCCTGCAAGCTCTCACCTGCAGCAGTATCTCATGCCGCCCTATATTATATATATATATTCATATTTTAATACTACAAACTTCATTGTATTCAAATTTGACATTTTCACTTAATGCACCACTTTGGGTTCCATTAAGTACAAGGAGACTAATGCATGGTTTTAATTTTTAAACAATTAAAATAAAAAATTTAAAAGCTGTAGAACTATTTGACAACATGAACTGCAGACAACTAACAATTTAAGCGCTGTACGAAACAGCTGTTCTGTGAAGGCCCCAGAGGTTTGTTAGAGAACAGTAGAGAACAAACAACAACACGGGAACCAATGAACACAACGGATATGTGTGGAGAAGAAGGTTTTACCGAGCTGTATCATAAGATAGCGGCGCAACATTAGTCTCAACAAGATGTGGCCATAAGCAGGAGATGAGTAATCAGAGAAGCAGAAAAGAAGCTCATGTTGCCCCTAGAGGAGCTTCAGAGATCTGCAGCTTAACGTGAAGCTTGTATATTTAGCCAAGATTTTACAAGCAAATATTTTAAGAAAGCTATTAAATAGTCCAGTTTGCAGTTTCCAAAAGTATTAGGCTGACACAGGAAATGTTTGGGAGAAGATGGGTGTGATGAAACCCCGCATAAAGCAACACGGTAGACTCGCCATCCCCTCCAAAGAAAATGGTGGAGGCAGTATAATGCTGGGGGGTGGCTTTTCTTCAACAGAGATGGGGGTTCTGATCAAATTTAATGGAAAGGTGGATGGAACTAGCAGAACATTAAGCTAGGACTAATAATAGATATTTTAACTCAAATTGAATTAATGTGTTACAATGGCCTAGTCAAAGTAAAGACCCAGACCCCTTTTCAGTTGCGATAAAAAAAAAAAATAATAATAATCCATTTATGCTACATTACATAAAATCCTATTGAAATACAGTGAACCTTGTTCTCAGAAGTTAACGTGTCGTTTCCTGTCCCGCAGAGCAAACTCACAGAAGAGTGCGTGTTCAGGGAGCAGTTTGAGGAGAACTGGTACAACACTTACGCCTCAGCGCTGTACAAGCACACGGACACTGGACGCTTCTACTACGTGGCGTTAAACAAGGACGGGTCGCCACGGGAGGGCGGCAGGACTAAGAAACACCAGAAACTCACCCACTTCCTGCCGCGGCCGGTGGAGATAGAGAAGATCCCGCAGGCGTACAGAGATGTGTTCCAGTACAGGTGACCAGCGCTAACACTGGGAGTACTGGTCACATCTGGAGTCCCAGAGATAAACAAGGACGAAGAGGAGGAAGCCTAAAGTGGGGAGGGATGTTGTGGATATTCTGGATCTTGCAGAGGATTGTTTACCACTCCGAGCTCTCACTGAGGTCACATGTGAGCGAGGCATAAACACTATGCTCTCCATCCTGAATGTCTCGCAAAGTGAACACTTTCTATGTTGAGGACCGCGTAGCGGTGGGTCAATCAGGAAAAACCACATCAAGATGCCAAGGTTTTGATTTTTGTTACTTTTTTTTATTATTGTATTGACTTGAGTGATGTGAAGCAACATGCAGAGTGGATTATGTCTGTGTGTTTGTTAAAGCATAAACCTGAAAAACTAAATCTGGGGGATAGAAGAGCTGCAGGAAGTTCCTCTTCTAGGAGTGCAGCAGACATTTCTGATGTCCCATATAAAAAAATGACAAAAAAATTGTGCTAAATTTGGTATAATCAGGTAATTCAAGATCTGCACGCAGAATAAAAACTGTTATGAGTCAAACTTCCTCCATGGAAGAAAAAGGAGGGTAACATCTTCGTGACGACTGTAAGACTTATGAAGCACTTACCCAAGCATGCAAAGTCCCAGCTGTGGGTCTGGACCGAACCTAAACATCACATTCATCACATTTAAATGAAAGGGTAAATTCAGTGGGCTCGGGACGTAAGCACTTCACCGACTGCTGTTTAAAGGAATAACACACAAGTTTGATTAAAGAGTGGGCGACTTGTAATGTTCAGAGTGCGGCGAACATTATTAAAAGGAAATCATGCAAGCTTCTGGAGGTGTACATATGGGTGTTCCTATTTATGAAATGTACAAAATATTTATTTTCTACATATAAAGTAAAAAAAATATTTGTAAATCTATATATTTATTTATTGCAAAGAGTTTTATTTTGGAAATGAACGTGAAGATATCTGGACCGCAGATTCTACTGAGGCAAAAAAAACTAAAGAAAAAAAAACGAAAGGACAAAAAGATTGAAGAACTGCAACGAACGTGACAATAAAATTGTCTTGCTATGGAGAACTTATTGTGAGAGACCATTTTTGCTTGAAGTGTGATGTACCAATTAAAACCAGATATATAATATATGGGTTAGTGTTTTTCCTTTGATTTTCAATCAGTGTTAATTTTTCTATGAGTTTCATGCATTTTCTGGTCAAGATTCAGTTTTTTTTCTCCCTCATATTATTTCTACAAAAACACAAATATTATATTTAAAATGAGCAAATGCTTTTACTCTGCTCAGACTTTAGATATGTAAACAGGAAGTGCCATGAGTTCAGTGCTTTGGAAGATGAAACCAATTTTATACCAAAAAATATATATACATATTGTTCAGTTACGTGGACAAAGACTACAAACCAACTTGGCCAAGTGTGACGTTAACATCAATGATATAAAAAAGCAAAACATAACTTTCTAAAGTCTGTAGAAAGTTGTTTACAAGGGTTAGAGGGCTTAGATTGTGGAAAAATTAAATGTAATGGTTCGTCAGTCAACCTTCTTAGATGTGACAGAGATTTCCATGCACCCAGAAGATCAGAAACACCCCCAAAAAAACACTTTAAAGCGCCACAGACCTCAGAGTTCCTAATCTAACAAGATTGTGAATGTGCTAAAGCAAGTTAAATTCCTGGCTTACACAATTACAGATGCTTATATTATAAATTTGAACGTACTTGTCTTAGTTTGATAGCTTTCAATTATGGTTTAATTCATTTAAGGTGATTAAGCCTCATCACCAGCTCTTATTTTGAATTGCACATATATACTGACGTCCAAAGATGTCTGGGAAAACTAGTGTTTTTGCACAAACTCTATCATTGACTTTTTTTTTTATTTAACCGGAAAACAAAACATGCGTCTGATCGGATTTTCTGCTTTTTTTTTTACATGCATCTGTAGCTTGGAAATGCCAGAAACATAACGTTGTATCTTTGTGCTTTTAAAGAGGCTATAAAAAGGGTTGTTAGCTGTTGCTGTGACTGATAATTAGTTGTGGTGTTCGTCTGAATTGTTTCTCGTCAGCATTGAATGAGTCACCTGCATTAATAACAAATGAGACAAACGTTGCAGTTGAAGACATGCCTGGTTCTTTTAAACACATCAAACTAAATGTCCGTTCAATCCTACATCTATTCCCACTGAAAATCCACACACAATGCAAGTGTACCCCCATGAACCCGCTACAAAGTCAGATTCCTGTTCTGGAGTGATAAACATAGACTTCTGTCTCCACAAGCTCTGGCCAAAATACATCCACCGTACAAAATCAGATTCTTATGCAACTGGATCTAAGCTTCTAATTGGCTTTACACATCAGCATGGATTAGGGGGCAGCGATTGGCTATTCACTGCAGGGGCCTCTGAGACGCTGCAGAATTAAAAAAAAAACTGTGAAAGGACAGAAGCAGCTGCCCTCTGTGCCGGCAACTAGCAGAGATCTACCACAAACCCGAGCTGGTGGTGATCTGGGGCCGCGATAGGATGGGATCAACATTTCAACATCTGCAATAGTTGTAATGTTTCCCTTTACTGGCAGATATGAGTACGCTGTGAGAGCAAGCTGTCCCAGGGGAGGAGAGGGGGATGGAAAAGTCAAAGACATGCAGGGGGAAAAACCCTGGCAGACTCAGAAATGAACACAATACCGGGCGAGGAGAAAAAAACAACAAAAAAAACGCATGAAAGATGGACAGGAGAGAACGGGACAGAAGTGGACAGTGTGTGAGGATGTAGGGTGTGTCTAATAAAACAGGCGTACATGCTGCCGTGTCTCCAAATACGTTTCTGTCATTTATTTCTCACACAGTTATGTCTTCTATGCTGCGTAATCTCCATCTTTTCTCTAGTTAAATAAGGTATTTGAAAAGGACAAGGGGACAAAAAAAATAAATAAAAAATAAAAAGCTGCATATTCCATCTCTGAGAACGGGCCGGCCCAAGGCAGAACAAATCTAAGCAGCTGGGTTTGAGGCAATACACCAAAGTAGTGCATGTTGTAAAGTGGAGGCAAAATGATGCAAGATATCTCCTCTAAAAAAAAATAATTTTAGCCAAATCCCCCCCCAAGGAGCAAAAACCCTGTTAAGCAATCGCAGCAGGACAAATGAGCGTAGAGTTGATAAGAGTTCTTTGGTTCGATTGATCTTATTGAGCAAATGGATCGATGGTGACGACCAACATGGAGCATAGCCTGAGAGCATCAGCAATAAATGCACCAATGTGATTGCCTAATAAGCTCCTCAGGGTGAGTTTCTTTTAGCTTCAGCGATCTTGATACCAAAAAATGTCTGTTTAAAGTCACTATTGGAAATTGGAAACTAAACTGCTTAAATAAGTTAAATTTAAAGCAACACTAAGTAACTTTTCAACCTTCATACAATATTTTCATAACTTGTGATTATAGGTCGACTTGCTGCTTGTTGAATGAGACCTCCATCATCACCCGAGGGGTTAAACAAAATTGCTTTAACTGGCACCAAGAAACTGAGGAGCGTGGCAGGAACCCTGCCACACACAAACTACAAATGTGCCGACTGCTTTATGGTATTCGTCACTTCTCACGTTTCTCATTTTTAACATCATATGAAATTGTTTCACCACAATTGGATCCATTACCTCATCGCTACTCATCTTTGACACAGCCAATGGAAACTGAAATGTACTTCAATCCCAAATGCTAGCAACCAGATCAGGAGTATACGGTGCTGGTCCTCATGGGAAATGCAGTCTTCCTTTAGGCAAAACGATCGCTCTTTACACTGGCCGTCAAAATCGATCAAAACTAAAACTTTAGTGATGCTTCAAATCAAATGGAAGAGAAATGTTAAAAGAATTAAACTGTAGCCTGAAGATTCCTCTACTGGAACTGCAAACAGTGATCTATGCGCACAAACAGGACTCCCACACATGGCCTGTGTTTTGGTCACTTTATTAAATGTTATATTAAATACTTATGAAGATTATAGCAGTTTATTAATGGCAACAAAAAAAAAAGAAGATATTGGTGTATCTGCAAACGCGAGAACATTCTTCGATAAGGGGCGAATTAACACATTTCTACATTTTAGAAAACACAGCTTGTGCAAACATGGGAGTCGTCGGGCGTCTCTCGGCGAGAGCAGTCCACCTTCGCTCTCTTACTAGACGGCGACGCCACTTTTGAGCTCTCAGAGGAAAGAATGTGCCAAAGTAGAATGGGAATCGTCCAGGGAGGGGGGCTAGCTGGTGAAACGTCAGCGTCCAGGAGAGCATTACTCACAAAGCAGCAGACGAAACAAAAATGAAATAAAATCAGCCGCAGATGAGAATTCCAGTCCGTCTTGAAACGGGGGATTTGTTTTTTCTTCCGAAATGTTAAAAGACCGATTTGGAGCGAAACGTTGGGCCCTTGTGACGCCCAGCTGAAGAGGCCCGCACCTCCCACGCAACATGAAGGGGAATTCATACAAGTGAAAAAAAAAAAAGAGCAACACATGAACGGATGAGCAGGAAACACGAAGCGCTATGCTAGGCAACACGTAACGATAAGAATGACGTTTCTGGGAAGAGGAAAAGAAAATCGGACCCGGCAGACAGTTCTGGACAACACAAGCATTCCATTAACATTTGCAGCAACAACTAGTGTAAACACTTAAAAGCAAAATAGAAAATATTCACAACAAATCAAGTTTTTACAGAGATTTTTTTTTGTGGAAATTATATAAGGCCATTTTTTTTCCTCTTTTGAACTTTATTTTATTTTAAGTTTCTTTACTACCTCCTGAAAGGAGCAGCACCAACAGCCATTCTAGGTCATTGGATAATTCATGAGAATATTCATTAATAAATCAGAGCTCATCTTGTCCTGCAGATCTGTAACTGATGCGTCTGGTCCCGCTAGGATGTTGGTAGGCATTTAAAACCGTATAAAAAACCGACTTTAAATATGGAGGAAACCCCTTTTTGAAGGGGTGAAAAAAACCAAAAACAATACAATGCTTAAAAAAGCATTGTGGGGTAAAACCAGGTTGTTGCGAAATACATGAAAAGTTATTCTAGAGAACTTCAATAACATAAAGGCGGTATATACATTTTTTTCCCCCTCCAGGGTCAAACTTCTGAACAAAACCTTTAACACAGTCATTGTACACGTTATATTTACTGTCTCTCAGTGAATCACACAACACTGTTCAATCCGCAGCTCTCCGCTTGACGTCGTCTTGAGGTTCGTCGCAAGACAGCAGAGGTGGCTGCTGGGAGGCGAGGCCCTACATTCCCTGCGAGGGGCCCGGGTTCTTGCCGTCGCCCTGGTCGGTGCTCATGCCGTGGAGCCGCTGGTAGAGTCCCAGCAGGTTCATTTGGTTCATCCCGCCGCCCATCATGCCGTTCTGCAGGGCCAGCTGGTTCAGGTACGTGGCCTGGTTGGCCAAAGCCAGCTGCTGCTCCTGCACCTTTCTGTTGGTGATCAGCTTCTGGACGTACACCATCAGCTGGGGAAACGCAAGAGAGTTTAGATTTTCATAGACAAAACATGAGGAGGAGGAGGAAAGAAGGGCCAAAACAAAGAAATTTGGGTCACAGTAACCTGACAGATACACACCGCTAGGATCACATTCTAAAACAAGGCATTAATTGCGAAGTACAAAGAAAAGGATTCATGCTTTCAAGAGTTTATTTAGTTTTTTTACATATAAAGCATGCATTTGTAGTCAGAGCAACGACTTTAACACAATTACCGCTAAAAGTCTTTGAGAGTACGCTTCAATAAGCTCAAGAAAACTACAAGGTAAATGGTTGGCTTTAGGTTTTCTGGTCGTTTATTTTACGCAGTAAAATGTGAAGTACAGCATTTCAACTCGCAGCTCTCACCGTCTGCTGCCTGTTGAGGACCTCCCTATAAATGCCTTCCCGGTGCTTCAGCTCCATCTCCACGGCCGCCTGCTGCCCCAGTGCGACAGCCTGGACCTGGCTCTCTGTGAGCGTCGGGTTGTCCTTCCACTGCGAGGGGAGAGGGTTTGTTAAGGGTTAGGAACCAGGACACTGGCTTGCGGGGGGAATGATTTAAAGCCCCGTGCGTGGGGGCTTTTAAATCTTACTATTCTGGCAATGATGTCTTCTATCGACTCCCGAACTAAGGCTTTCAAAGAGTTGGTTGCTTCAATGACTTTCTGCCGTCCCATGTTTATGAGGTCCTGAAGAAAAAGTAGAAGAGAAACAAAACGTACGATTAGAAACAGGTGAGTCGCGGGGGGGTGAGGACAGTCATGGAGCAAATGCTTTATTATTTTTTAAATAACAGTGGACAGAACGAGTTAAACCCTCAAAGGAGCGACAAACTAAAAGCAAATCTCTTCTTTTATTCACCTTCAACTAATATGTATTTTTCTTGTTCTGTTTCAATACCTCTAGCAATTATAAAAAAAAACCTTGAACCAACACCAAACGAGTTTCAATTTGAAGTATTCTAGACTAATTAGTTAGCAAGCTCCCTCAGTCACTGTGTATTAATAGCTGCTGCTCCAGACACGCTGCATTATGAGCTCGTCAACCGCGGCTAGTCTGGTGCCGCGATCAGGAGTGTGTGGATCGCTAGGGGTGAGGGGGGGGTGGCATATGGGGCTCATTACTTACCTCCAGCTGCTGGTTGGACATGGTCGCCAAAGCTGCCATATTGTAGGTGAAGTATTGCGAGGCCCCCATGTCTTGCTGAGGGAAGCCCGAAGGGTAGTTGGTCCTCATAGACAGACCCTGGAGGGACGAAGGAGGCGGTTATCGACAAGGCAGCGCGTTTAAAAGAACCGTCAGAACATCTGTCCGTCAACCACAGGTTATTTTGCCTTTTTCACGCACCGGTCAGTTAAGAGAAAAGAAAAAAAATGCATCCGATTTCTCAAGTTAGGGACAAAATCTGGACAGGAACGTAGCCAGGTAATTGTGATTATACGCAGTGTCATTTATTGCATTCCTAACCAACTCAAACCTGTAATGAGATAACATGAATGACACAGAAA
Source organism: Orestias chungarensis (assembly GCA_032876305.1). Classification (NCBI taxonomy): domain Eukaryota; kingdom Metazoa; phylum Chordata; class Actinopteri; order Cyprinodontiformes; family Cyprinodontidae; genus Orestias; species Orestias chungarensis. The sequence continues at coordinate 477,685 of JAVLVB010000066.1, read as the reverse complement.
CTCGATCAAAACAGACATTAATGCTCGGCTTGTTTTAATCAAAAAAGTAAAAAAAAAAAAGTTACGATTTTCAAAACTCGTCTAAAATTCGTCTGGAGACTGAAAAGTTTAAAAGCAAAAGTAACAAGTTCCCCAACATCGAGGGGTTCCTGCTGTATTAAATGTGCCGCCATGTAATTTGCTTTCATTTTTTACAAATGCTATTCTTGTGGGGACCGGAGCCTGGTCGGGTACAATTGCTGTTTTGGGGTTAGGGGTGTGATTATGACTAATGTGTCAATTGAGTTAGCGTTTCATTTAGGGTTAGGCGTGTACTGGTAATGCTTAGGTTTAGGGTTAGGCTATAGAAATACATGACAAAATGGCTAAAAGTCAATGTAAAGTCCCCACCAGCATAGAGAAAACATAACGTGCTTGTGTGTGTGTGTGTGTAATGACCTGAAGTAAACAGGCTCATCTCACTAAAGACCAGCAGAATGCAGATGTTTGTATGTAATTGAGTCTCAGCTGCAGATGGTTTCCCCATGCCCTTTAATCTGGCCATCCGGTATGTAGTCGGGTGCGTTTGATTTTGGGTGTGTGTGTGTGTGTCGGGGGGACTTGGGACCTGGTCAGAGACAGGTGGGCAAATCTAAACAGTACAAAGCCTCCAAAACAACCACAATCTGCAGATACACACTCTTGACTTTAAACGCGAATGCCGTTCAGGAGGTTAAGAGCGGAGGTCCCTTTTATGCAGGACGAGGAAACAATCGAGACTAGATTGTCAAATCAGGCTCAGATTATCTTTTAAATGCTCCTCGGTTTGTGCCTTGCTCAATTTAACATGCATCAGTCGAACTGACGTCTCACAGCTTTATTTGCGCTTCAAGTGCAAGATCGCTTTCTAGGTTCTCTTCTCCTTTCGCTCGCGTCTAAGAGCTGATATTTTATTTGTGGCGTTTCCTCACCAGCGCCAGGCGAACATCACTTTGAAAGGACGTTATAACGGAGGTCAAGTTTCTTTACAGATGTTTCTCTTATAAATTCAGGACCTACAACTGAAGGAACATCTGGTGAGCAGCAACCGTCTCTCTAAATACTTTAGTTATAGATATTTAATTAGAAAGTATTTATCTAGCAGGAGTTTATTAGCTCTATGTTTCACAGATCATAAAACAACACAATGCTCCAGTTGGCTTTCGTCTCAGCAAAGCCGTAAAATATTACAGTTTCTTCTTTTTAGTTTGTGTACCTAAACTAGATAGTTCAAACCCTTTCCAAACACAAAGATTTGGTAAACTTTACTTTATTTCAGTATCTTAAAGTTTAAGCTAAGTTCACAAATTTAGATCTACAACAGGTTTTTCCCCAAATTAGAGGCTGGTTTACAACCTCAATGCTTTTATCCCTCGACTACCAATAACAAAACTAAATTTGTGTTCAAAAGAACCGGATTGAAAACATTAAACAAACATCTGCGGTTAAACTCTAATTCCCATTTCCCATGACCAAGGAACTAATTATTGATACATTTATAATTTGCTTTTTAGCTGCCAAAAGATACAATAAGCAGGTTTCTACAGCAGATGATTGATTGTTGCAAAAAAACAAACAAACAAAAAAACTGTTGGTACAAGTAGGTAGTTAACGAGCGACCAAATTTAAGACACAGCTAAACTTATTGTAGTATTTGAGAGTAATCTAAATAAATTCAAGAATTTCAGGCCTAGAATTTCGGTTTTTAAGGCGTAGCAGAAATTTATTTTAATCTAAAAGGAAGATATTATTTGCATTTTTATGCAACATTGAAGAATTTAAGTGTATTGCATTTTCTCATTGCTAATTACGTTTTTCCATAAAAGGCTCTTTGCTATAGCAGATGTGAAAATGAATGATAATAATAAAATTTGGGGTTTTTCTTAAAACAGATAACTCTTTAGTTTACTTAAAGCTACTTACTGACACGCAGCTCAAAAGAATTTGTTAGAAATTAGGGTGTATTAAAAAAAATACAATTATAAGGAAAGGAAAGATTTGCCGTTTTATGCACTTCTTTAAATAAACTGTTAATTACCCCACAAGAGTTTGTAACCTGTTGTGATCAGACATCCAGTTTTGACATTGCTTGGGCAAATTTAAATCTAAAACGCTGAACCCAAAGCTGAGGCCACCACCTTAGAACAGCAGGTCTCGTCGTCCGCTTTCTGTAGGTGTCTAGAGATCTAAGGATCTGACGCTTACCGACAAAAACATGGCCCCCATCAGCTCCACCTCACGCTTTAAAATTAAGGGTTTTATTACAGTTGAGGACAGTAGGGTTATAAGTAGTTTCAAAATTACCAATTTATTCAAATTTTGTCCACCGTAGAGGACACACGTAAAAATAAAAAAGTGGACTCCGGAGTTTTGGACAGATATAGGATCTCTAAGTAGATGTAGTTAAAGAGATTGATCTTTCCTTATAAATAGCCTTATTAGCAGGATCGGACTGTCAACAGTGTCAAAGGCTGAAGTTCAGTTCAACTAAGAACATTGACCTGCACCAAAATATGATTCGAGACTCACAGCGGAGCTGTTGGTGTTGAGCGGCATTTATGAAATCCTGACAGAGTTGCTTACAATAGTGCGGTGATCAGCAGCAGCTGTTATCTGCCGGACACGATATCGTCTAATGGCTTGGCTATAAAAAGAAACTTTTTTGGATGGGTCTGTAAAGAAAAAACCAAGAAGAGACACATCCAAATATATATATTTTCAAGATGCGGTTATGGCGGTAACCAGATCAAGCAGCTCAGGTGTCACTGGCAAGAAACGAGCTGGATGGGGTGAATTCGTCAACACAGGTGAAAGATTCTCTTTCTGACCATAGAATAAAATAGGTAGGCAGTAAAAACCCTCAAAAGAAATAGAAACTATAGGCGATGAACAACTAGTAACGACCTACAGTAACCGGGTTGAAAAACAGCTGTTAGCTTTACCCCTCAGCATCAAAATACAGTAAATACTGTGATTTCCTCCATAGGAAAGACAAAAAACAATAAAAAACACAAAGGCTGGGTAAAAACATAGATAAACAGAGGCTTCAACACTATAATTTACATTCTATACTTATCCAGACCAGAAAACGTAATCTTCTGGTTGGTAGGTTGTCCTTACTCACCTTTTTCTCTGCTTCGTACTCGGCCCACGCCGCCTTGCGGTCTTCCTCAGTGAGGGCTTCCTCCTCCTTGTGGTCCAGCAGGGACTCGTGCTCGTGGTAGCACACGATCTGTTCCTTGTTGCTCTGCAGCATCTCAGCCAGCACGGGATCCTACAAACGGACACAGGCGCGGGATTAGACGTCAACGTAGGGTAATCCCGACGAGTTGATCACAAAGCAAGCAAACAATCAGTCCAGGCGCAAATTGAGCTGCGGTTTTCCGAAACGACGGTTTCCATGCCTGCATTGTTACTCAAAACAAAAGCAGAGCAAAATTAAGACAATGTGGTTTAAATTACGCTTTCTGCTTCACATTTAGCTCGCCTTTAATCTGAAACTCTGTCAATGTCAGATTGCCTCATTTACCTCATTCAAAGGAAAAGATCCGGGGCTCGCACACCTTCTTCCCTCGTCTCGGTCTGAGAGGAGCGTGCATGAATTTGGTTCAAGAAACAAAAGCCATGAACACTATCGGCATCACGTAAAACAGAAATATCAACCCGTCAAATTCACCAGTGATTGCGAACCTCTGGCTAGTACATTTTAAATAAACACCAGAGTAGACAGTAGTGAAGTCGGCGGATTTCTTTGAGGGCTTCCTACAGAGCTTCTCCTCCGCACACGCCTAGATCGTGAACCCACTGGTGCTCTTAGCTGACATGTTCTCTCGCTTTACGCAGCCGGTCAAATCGAATGCAGCTCCACCCTCTAATTAAGAAGTAAAAGCTCAGAGGGGTCTGATAGATCGATTAGAAGAAAAGGCAAGACTCGATATGGCGAGGAAAAGGCGTTAAATAGATGAACAGGCAGCAGAGAAGCCAGTTTACAACCTGATCACATAAGTATTCACGCCCTTTTAGATTCATAAGCACATAATGGGTTTTATTGGTGGTTTAGATGACAGAATGACAAATTGAAACATGTTTTAAGAGTTTACATTTAAAAAAAAAACCTGAAAAGGGTGATACGAGTTGGCATCCAGGCTCTTTGAGTCAACACGCAAATGGCTGAAAGTCTCATTTCTAACGAACCTCGGCTGCTAAATAAAACAACATGTGGGGTCTCTATAACCTAGTATGATGCGGAGAAATCCTCAATTATCATTTAGTGCAGATCTCTTTAAGTGCAGTATTAAAAGCATTAAAATGTAGATTGAAATCATAGAGGACAGATAAAGGAAGCGCTTTGTATCACTTAAACCCCACGTTAATCAGCCAGCTGATCAGCTTCCATCTAAACTCAGTTTGGGCAGCAGAATGTGTTTTTCCTTCAAAGCCACGAACGAGAACAGTTTCTGACGGTTGACTGGTTAATGGGTCAGTGGAGCTGCAGGTCAAATGACAGTACAGACGCTCCCGCTGGTAAACAGTGCATTCTGGGATACCCAAGTAATCCCCGCCAGCGATGGCTCTGGGGTGGTCCGGTCCATCTTCTCTCCTGGAGTGCCCTGTGTGTGTGTGTGTGTGTGTCTCCTGAGGCAGCACTAATGATGTAGGTAACCTGACCTGCACCATTGTCATACTCGTGAACGTGCAAAGTGAAGCCTATCAATTTGCTGTGAGTGGGTGGGCAGATCCAAAGAACTCAAGTCAACGTTTTTCTTTTCACCCACTTTAAAAACAATACAACTTTTTTTAAATTATTATTACGTTTGGCATCAGAATATTTACTGGTTTAGGTCCAACCATGGAGCTTCATCACTTCTTATTCATTCATATTATTATTATTATTCCATATTGTGCGTCTGGCTGTTATAACCTGTAGTTTCTTTAAGATTAAATTTGCATGTGTGGCTTTGCTGACCTGTACAGTAGCCGGTATCACAGATTTTTTTAATCCTGACTTAAGGGTCCTTTTTCAAATTTGCATGCTTGATATTACAATTTCTATAATAACTAATTGTTTAACCCCAAAACTTGAAAATGACCTAATGTAAAGTTATTTTTTGTTTTAAACCCAGCAGCTCTTACATAAGCAGGGCCTCATGTACGCTTTACAGCTTGGCACGAGCATCTGACAAATGCTTTAACACAACGTAGATCCCGCCTCAGTGGAAAATACAGGATGCAATAAAAAGTAACTCTACTTGTGGCATTTTTTTTTTTTTGGTCTTGTGTTTTCCAAAAAACACGTTAAAATATGTTACTTGTGGAAATCATGCATTTGACAACTGCTAACAACACACACACACACACACACACACACACACACACACACACACACACACACACA
>JAVLVB010000066.1:457805-472172 GCA_032876305.1 Orestias chungarensis | reverse complement strand
CACACACACACACACACACACACACACACACACACACACACACACACACACACACACACACACACACACACACACACACACACACACACACACACACACACACTTTAAGTAGGTTTTTGTCTTTTTAAACATCCAATTATTCCTGTCAAAAGTTAAAAACATTAACATGGAAAGATTAAAAAGCTGAGGACTTGGGAAAGAAGACTGCAGCACCTTAGGTGTAAAGAGCTTACATAGGTCTCAAAAGCACATTTTGTCCTTCAAACCCACTATATATAAAAAAATATATAAACAACCGCGAACATTTAGCACAAAATGAAAGCCAAAGACTTATAGAAAGATGTAGTTTGGACATATGAAGGTGAAACGTATTTTGCCACTAGAAGAGGAAACGAGAGAAAAAAATCTCGTAAAAACTGTGAAGCATGGAGGAGGAAGTGTTGTTATTTGGGGATGGTTGTGTTGCAGAAACAACTGGAAGTCTCACCAGCAGAGCGCAGCTTTAACATAACCGTTTCTCAAAGTTGGAGGAAAATCTGGGAGCAGGAAGTAAATCGTACAACAGGACGATTCAAACCAGTTAATCCAGTTAAGGAAAAACCGAAAAATGGGCTTGATGAAGTTTAAAATGTTGCAAGTTGAAGCCTCCTAAAACATGTCACAGATCAAAGAAAAGGGAGACACAAGGGACATGAACAGCCTGAACCCAGAACAACAGTTAGCTATTAAATCTGGAGCAACACGAGATTTCTCCACAGATTTCTCAAGAGACCAGGAAATTGCCATTGAGCAAACAACACCTCTTAGTTTTCCCTCACCAGCAACACCTCTAGTTTTCGCTCTTGGCATTATCATTCCCCTCTTTTCCACATGCAGCACAGCAAGATTGGACATGTCTTTAGTAAAGGTGGCAAAAAGCGTTCTGGGACAAGCGAGAAGCCATTTTAATCGCGAGGAGGTGAGCATAGTTAGCATCATCCATAAAGTAACCGAGCTGTGATGTACAGCTGAAAAGATTTTCCCCCCATACATGATGACCTCCTAAATATAATGAGTCGAACACGGTGTGGTTTTACTGCTCCACTCTGCAGCACGGCTCGACCACGCGGCATTTATGCGTTCCTGTCACAGCCCAATGACCGCTGCTGAGAGCTGGACACAGAAGCATGCTGCAAGCCATTCAAACACCACTTCCTGTAGCATCTCGGGGTGCAAGCGGCTGCACGTCAGATGAGAGAAGACTCGCATGACAAACACGGAGAGGCGTAAAGCAATCCCAGAGAGGGTGGGCAGAATTGTCAAACTCATGTCTGGGATACAAGCACCTTCTTTGTCATTAAGGGGAAGTGCGCTCGCTTCCTTTGTCTCCAATTAGATTTTTTGAAGGGCACAGAGACATGTTTAAGAGGGGTTTCAAAATAATGACCCTTCATCATGCGGAGAAGGCCAGAGGCAGATAATGTTCAAAGTGAAGTGCCATAAAGTGCAAAGTCATAACAACAGATGCTCTTGACGATGGCGGGAAAACGCCGCCGCGGGCTACCGATGCTGAGAGAGGCGGCAACGTGAGTAAGGCAGAGGAGGCGGAGGGGAGCAGGGTAACAGGCGTTAAGAGAACCACAGCAAAAGAAGAACATGGACAGAAGAGGAAATGTTAACTTTTAATAATCCCCCCCTCACCGCCTTCCATCTAAATCAAGGTCTCACAAGAGTATCTGGTAACAAACAACGTTTTGCGTTTGCGGTCGGCAGGTTTGTTAAATAAATGTGTAATTTCTTTAAAGGTGAAACCATTTTCTCCCTCTGTGGAGAGCTTTGTTGGCTCGGAGCGACAGAGGCCGTCTGACTCATCTTCACAACATCCCCAGAGGGCAAATTCCTTCCACTGTGCTGCAGTCCTGCTGCCACATTACAGTTACCCCACCATTGGCAACAACAGGTCAGTCTGGTAAAAGACTCATCAGCCTCTCTGTCTGTAATCTAACGGCACATAAATGTCAACTGGCTCATTAGAAATAAAAATAGAAAAGACAAAGAAAGAAAGTTGTGGGCTTCCAACAAGCAGTAGCTTAATGAACTATTAACATCCGCAACTGTATGAACACATCTGCAAACAGATTTTATTACATTTAAAGCCTTCTGTCGAGATGCAGTTAGAGCAAAATGTAGCGTTAAGCCGATGGAATAAGAAGTCGTTTATTAAAGCAACTAAAAATACCTTAATTATCTTTATATGAGTCTACAACCTTTCATCAATCTGAAGTATTCTGCTTTTAGGGTGTGGAGGTGACAGATCAGGGAGGGAAACCAGGACATCTCTCTTCTTTCGGCCCTCTCAAGGATATTCTGGCGGTTCTAAACCCACAATGGAAAATATAAGCTCTACATCCGACCTAAGGTCAGAAAAAATCTAAAAAGAAGACGTACCAAGCAGGCATCTTGGATACAAGCCCACTTAAAGTGAATCATTTTAGTTTGGAGAGGCTGTTACTGAACCCCCCCCCCCAGCATGATTGGAGATGAACTGTAAGGAGGAGCCCGGCCACCTTATGTCGGAAGTTTGTTTTAGTGCCTTATATTCTGGAACTTGCCGTTTTAGTGATGATTAAAGGCCATAAGCAGAACGTAGATTCATTCATCACTGTAATAGAACGGAGGAAGCCCCAAACCCATCCATCTCATCCGCAAGTCCTACCATCACTAATTTACTTTTAATTTCCCCTCGGGGATTAATAACGAACAAAAACAACAAGGTACTTCAACTTTTCTTCTTGATTAAGAGAAACACTCGGTTGAAAAAAAAACAAAAACAAAAATAAAAAACACCTTTTCTCTTGTTCATCTGCAAGCTCAAAAGAACGTTTACAGGCCAAAACACACAGGCAGAACAAAGTGATAACAAATCACCACGTCCAAAATAGGATCTCACAAGCTCCTTGTTGTTTCAGCAGCTGTTGATAGCTGAATGGAAGAGTTATGGAAACCTTCATGGATAAATGTATAACTGAGGAGCAGAAAGTAAACTGTTATGACACCTTGATGGAGAGGATTTGATGTGGAGCCTTTAAACAACTTTTACTCCAAATATGAAACTGTCCCGTTTAAAATGAATAAAGAAAATGACCGCGGCTTCACCCCCGGCAACAACCGTGAAGACTTAAAATGTGCTCATCTAAACTGTGAAGACAGCAGAAAGGTCGGCTCTGACTTCTTTGAAGATGCGGCAAAATGAAAAGTTCCTGTGAAAATCAACCCTGAAATAAAAAATAAAAAAAAAAAGGTCAGAAAGCTGGATATAGAGCATTTCCGTTCTCTGTTCTGTTTAGAGATTTTTAGAAACAAACCAAAAAAAAAAGAAAAAGGTAGAAAAAGATCGAAGCCACTTAAGGATATACGGAAGGTAAAGACTTCACAGAATGAATAAAAATCATTAAAAAAAATAAAATAAAAAAAAGGAGTGCAAGTTTATAGCAGGGAAGCGGTCGTGTTGCAATGAGAAGACTATTTAGTAAATAACAGTAAACACACAGATTTACGCAGCTGCGCGGGGCCGAACGGCCCCTGTAAGGTTTGGATGTTCCTATTAAACCACAGGAGACCTAAATAGTGACACAGCACCTGCGTTACAATGAGGGAAGACGGGAGCGGAGGAATGAAAGGAAACACAAAAAAAAGAAGAACTCTTGATTACGATACAACCTGGCAGAGTTTAATACTTTAGTTTAAAAACGTTCAATGCTTTGCTTCAAAAGAGAAGTTTTCGCTGTAGAATATCCCATGAGCTCTCAAGGCGAAAAGAAATTTAAATAACTTTTGTCTTAGACTAGTTAAAGCTAATGTAACTTAAAGATTAAATGCTCACGTATGAAGTATAAAGTAAAAGCGTGCTCACCTTTGGCAGCATCGGCGTCGCCTTTTTGCTCTTCTTCTCTGAAGGATCGTCCAGCATGTCCGGCTCGAAGGTGTAGAGCTCGGCCAGCTCGTTCATGGTGAAGTGTCTCTCGATCTGCTGCTGGTCCACAACTCGGTACGACAGAGACTGCTTGGTCACCTGCCGCTCATAAATCTTCTCCTCCATCGTGCCCTGAAACCGCAGAACAAAAACAGAGAAAGCGTCCGGATCAGACATTAAGGAACGATAAGGCTTCTTTTGTTGTGTATCGCAACGCTGGTGACAAGTGTGAAAACATCCATCTTTGTAAATCTGATCTACTCCTAATTGACAAACATAAAATAAAGCAGGTAAATCCCACTTTGAATTTAATGTTCTACAAAGAGATGAAGATGGACAACAATGAGTTTTGTTGAAATTAACATGTAATGTCTAATAATCGTAGCCAGCCAGACTCGTCTGTAATGTTTAAAGTGGTCGTGATCAATATTTCTGCAGACCTCTTTAATATTTTGATGTTACGGTAAATGTTATACAAGGACTGCACACTATATTTCATATTTTATACAGGTATTGCAATATGAGATATACAATTCATAAATAACTCCAAATTTTTTATTTATTTATTATTAAACACTTGTTCAGACACATAATCTAGTAATAACTTGTTCTTACATCCAAACATTTTGGCCTTGGAGTAACACGTCTATCCAAACAAAAATAAAACCCTCTAATATCATTTTCTTATTTATTACAGTATTTACCAATATAATTGAATATTTATTGTTTTCCTGGCACCGTACAGTTTTAGTTGCATTTAAAACTTTATTGCTTTTGGTAGTTTTATAGGTTTAACTTAAGGAAATTAAAAAACTGTCCTTAAGAAGAACTGATATTAGCACATTGGTGTCATCTGCAGTCAGCACTGACACAACCTTTTGGTTAAGGCGTCTTTATGACTAAATAATATTGGCAGGCATTTATGGGATCGTTTATCGTTGTGTTAAATTTCTTGTCATGATTAATTTACTTAAAACTGGCTAAACAATTTGTTTGCCTCTACTGCTTAATCTGTTAACCCACTGATAAAATGCTTTTACTAATTGTAAGTACTACGTACAGCTATGACGCTTTATTTAATTGGTGTCCTAAAGAGTGATATTTTAAATGGGTACGTATTCCCAGGAGCAATAAATGTGTGTAGTGTTATTTTTATCAAGATGGCGTGATCTGAAACATCTCCCTGAAACAGGAGTAATAAGCTGTAATAAACTTCAAACATTCAAATGATTTATTTATTTAATCTAGAGCATTTTAAAAGGCCACGTTTATTTCATCCTTTCCGCTTAGCTTGTAACACTGGATTGCCAGCAGTCAAATGAAAAGACAATGCAGGGATTTTTAGCAACGTAAAGATTGTCAGAACAGATAAAGAAAGAATAAAACTCACCTGGGCAAGGAACCTGTAGACGTACACAGGCTTGACCTGGCCGAAACGATACACCCTGAAGATACTCTGGATGTCATACGAGGGGTTCCAGGAGGCGTCGAAGATGATGACCCTGTTGGCGGCTACCAGGTTGATACCGAGAGAACCGGCTCGAGTTGATATGAGAAACAGACGGCCCCTGAATTAAAACGAACATTTCAGTAGTCTGACATTTTGTGTCGAAGCGGCTTCTTGAAGATCGGCACTGCACCTCGTGTTGCTGGTATCGTTAAAATCATCGGCCCACTTCCTCCTGGTGGGAGCGTTGGTGGAGCCATCTAAGCGGTAATAGTCGATGTTCCTGAACCATTTTCCCTCACCTTTAACAAACACACAAGCTGCTTAGAAATAAAGTTAGTGGGACAACTTAAAGCTGCCATACACTTTTGAGTTTTCCTCATCAAAATAAATAAAACTAAGAACCTCATGGTGTAGAGAGATGGGCATGTTGGGTAAACGTAATGTTTTGTCTTGGAAATGGCTCACCCCCCCCGACCCACCACCAAGCTTAACAACCAGCATTTCAGAATTATTTCAATTACAGCATTCTGATGTTTTTATTACAAATTACAAACCCTTGAGCAAACTTTTTTTTTTGCAGAGTAAAAAAGAAAAAAAAAAGTCGAACTTTAATCATTTTCAAAATCAAAGCAAAAACAGCTGCTGCAGTTTAATTAGAAACATGACCTTAAAATAACAGCGGCGACGTCTCGTTTGGGTTTAAAGGTCATAGGCGTACCAATACCCGATAAATACATACCGCAATCCCTCATCGTCTCATGAAGTTCGCTTTATTAAAGCCCAACACACAATTTCAAAACCATAACGAGCAGACATGCGGTGAAGTCAGTACCAGCTGATGAGGATGAGGAGTGTGGAAAGAATGTTTTTGAAGATGCAAAATGCCAAAAAGGTTACCTTTGTATGGAGAAATCTTTTCATCCTCCCCAGCTCGGCTGGAAAGTTCAAGGAAATCTTCGATCAGGTCCAGAGAGATGAGAGACTGACTGAACACCAACCTGAGGACATGAGGGTATTTTAACGTCAATTTAAAACATCTACAAACACCGGCACCGAGCCCAGTCAGCTGAACTCGACAAAAGCATCCGTACACTTTGTCTTCCACTTCCTCCGCCATGCGCAGGATCTCGAACAGCAGCATAATTTTTCCTGAGTGCTCCAGGATTTCGGCGTCGGCCTCTGTGACAAACTCTTTGTGCCAGTCAGCGGAGCGGGGACTCCCTGGCGCAGAGCTGCCGGTGCGGGCTGGATGGGGTAGAAAGAAACGCAGACAAACAACAGTCAAGGTTCATCTGCATCTTTTCTGTGACATTTCTCAGCAGTTATTACCTCTAAATTCAAAGAAGCATTTGCTTGAAAATAACATGTTTGCTTTGTTTTGGTAGAGAGCCACCTGCGCTGCACATGGAGAGTTTTATAAATGGGAATGTAAAAGCACCTTTTAAAAAAAGGACCTTACTTTCTTCAACGGGCTCCGGCTGACTTCGACCTTCTCCGTTTCTGCCGCGAGAGCTGGAGTTCCACTCCTTGATGACCTCCACATCATCGCTGTCCGAGTCAGAAGAGTCCTTCTTCCCCTTTCCTCGCTTCTTTTTCCTGTTAAGAGATACAGAGACAGAGATCAGATAACTGATCGGAGACATTCGTACAACTAAGAGCTCAAAATGGTTTATAATCATGGGGGTGAAAAAACGGACATCCCTTCTTATTTTAGGGCTCTCAAAGTATTGAAATCCAAACCTCCCAACTAATTTCCCTTCAAGCCACGTGTCTGCACAGGAGTTAGCATGTTAAATGTTTAAGTTTAACAAGAACTCTGAAAAAGTATGACTTGTCTGGAAGAGTTTAAGCAGGAAAGCTCCAATGCTTTAAAACAGATTCTGGATAGCAATTTAGAAAATCACATTCATATAGAATAAAGTCTTTGGACACGTAAAACAAAAACAACTTGTATCTTTGAAGCATTGGGGTGGAGTTATGATTACATGGGCTTGTTTAATGGCACAGAACCTTAATGTTGTCATAAGCTCCTCTTCAGTGAAATATAAGGGAATCTGTCCACTACTTAAATCCCATGCAGTACAAAAACGACAATGAACATGTCAGTAAATTTACAATAAAGGCTGAGGTGTGGCATTAGGCCAACGGTTTAGGTGATAGTGACTGAAAATAAACTCTGGGACCTGACGAGTGCAGCGCACAAACAAAATGACACAAACCGTCAAGGATGGGAAAGAAAAAGAAACATTACTTTTTTGTCTTTTCCTCCTCCGATGTCAGATTCATGGAGGATTCTTCCGTTTCTGAAGCGATGAAGTCATCCATACTGTCTTCGTCGAAGAAACCCTGCACCAAACACAAGAAATGGGAAGCTTTCACGTGCGCCGATGTGAAACATTTCACGAGCGTCAGAAATATTCTTCCCAAATTAACATTTCCCAGCAAAAGCAAAACGTAGGCAGTTTGATCTGGCAGCAAAACCTTTGCCGCGGCTTCCTCCCCTCTGTGCATGTGCGATTTGTACCCATTTAGTTTTTACTAAAGAAAAAATAAAACTCAACGCTCCTCTTTTGCAGCCGTACCCTGTTTTCTTTACTGATGTAGTCCAGCTGAAGGCACCAGGGATGGGTCCAGATCCTGCTGAGCATCTGGAAATCCTGAAAGAGTTTTGTTCCTGCTCTGCCCCGGCCTCCTTCCACAGCGTTCCCCACACCTGCACGCAAAGGGTGGGGGGGTGAAAGCCCCAGTAAGAAGATGGATGTGTTTGCCTCACGTTCAACATGCTCACAATCTCCCACAAATGCAGATGATTAGGCAAAAGTTTCGCTTTCAGCATCTCCCATTGGTCATTTTAAAGTAAATAACTCCTGGAACTACAAAGGATTCTCCTCCCGTCTACAAGAAAGAAAAAAGAAGAAAAACACTAAAAAAACATCGGTTCATTTCTGGTCACAAGATGACCCGCGGTGACCCAGGAAGCAAAAGGTTACTCTTTAAGTACAGCTGAAACTCGCCTGAAGACTCAACAGTGAAGGGTTCACAGCCACAACATCAGCGCAGCGGACATCTCAGCCTAATGAGTCAGGGTGCAACCCACCGATCCCCCACAAATACAGAGCTTGCCGTCGGTTTGTTTCTATGTAAAACCACTGGCCCCAACTTCAGCTAGATTTCTCTAGTTTTTTTTATGCCCTCATAATTCCACCTCCCCTCTTCTACCCCCATTGCCTCTGCTCCCCCTCTCTCCCGCAGCTCTTCATTAGGGAGGAACGTGGGAAAGTGGGCTTAAAACCTGCCTGCGGCACAGTGCCAGCTGCCACTTCCACTCCAACTAACACACACGCCCTGGGCCACAATCTGACAGGGAAGTCCACTAAACTAATTAACAATGCATGACAAAATTTAAAAGAAGTAGTTTAGAGCGGTTCTATATTTGTCTGAAATTTCTCTGAGGAACTGACTTCAGGTAAAATGAGCTTTAATTAGAAACACTCTAGATTGAGAAAAGGAGAGCGGGGAATGTGCTCACCTGTGAAGTGCTCCAGGTAATGTCTGTAGAGCTTACACTGCAGTGGGGTCATTCTGACCGATAGCACATACTCGTGTTTGGGAGGAAGGAACTTTGTGAGCGCCGAGTAATCTTTCCTCTGTGTTCAAACAGGAACAAATTTTATTTTGAGAGGAAAAGAGCTGTCCACAATGTGGAAGTTTTTTTTGTTTTTGTTTTTTTTACCTGGACGCAGCCAGCCAGCATCTCGTAGAGGATGTGAGCCCTCTTCTTCATAATCCGGACGTCATGCAGTGTAGAGTCGGCACACTGGCCGTTCTGAATGGGGTTAATGAAGCGGTTTCTGAACTCTTTGGCCGACCCGAGCAGGTTTTCCTTGATAAAGTTTACCATGCAGTGGTCTGTAAGGAGAAAGCATATTTCTAATTAACATTTATTATAAAAATAACTCACAATTAAATGTTGTTGCATCCAAAAATACATAATAGGATCATACAAGTAATGTCCTAGTAAAGATAAAGTGCAGAGAAAGAGAAATCTCTAGAAATATCAGGCTCAGCTTTAGCGGAAATCTCCTGAAACTGATTTTTAGCCACCATGTCAAATCTTAAAAGCATCTTTTATTCTTGAAACTCAAAATTTTCTCACATTCGATAAGGCTGTTCTGCAAAGGTGTTCCAGTTAGAACAATTCTCCTCCTTGTCCTGATAGAGTTCATTGCTTTGGATACGGCAGAAGCCTCGTTTTTTAGGATATGGCCCTCATCACAGATCACCAAGTCTGGACCTAGAAGTAGGAAAATTACAGGTTAGCACATGTTTAAGAGACCTAAACAGGCAATTCTCAAACTAAATAGAGAAAATGAACTTTTTTTAGGCAACAAAACATTGACAAAGTATGAATTTGTGCACAGAATCCACTGTATAACATGGAATAGTGCAGTATCAAGAAATCTGATGGTTTAATAAAATGTTTGCTTTTTTATATTCCAAGCGCCAGAATGTCGTTTACACTATCGGTCAAAGCAGAAGAGTCTGATCAGAGCCCAGCGCTTTAGTTTTGTAGCCATTAACAATTACAACATGCAAAATCTTCATGAAGCAGGAACACAAATTGTTCACATGGAGGATGAACCAAATCATCAACAGGTCATATTAAAACAGAGAAGAAGCAACACAACGTTAGCCTAGCAGATGTGAGCAAGGACCGGATCACGCCATTGTCGCAGGCAACTTTATAATTATGTGATCATATTAATTATGTAAACAATTTTTTATTACTACTAAACACGTTCATAACTGACAGGTGGATTTAAAACAAATCTTCCTAAATGTCTGATTTATTTTATCTTTACACATTAACCATATTATCGGATCCTTTTGATTTATTACATTCTAAAACAGCAATGCTGACACGATATTAAGCATTATAACCTAACCGGGTATCAGTCTCCCTCAGTTGATTTTCATTTCACTGACATTTTACAGACTGTTGTTGCATTAAAGTTCAGTTTTATCTTGTCCTGTCTGTTTATTTTTGCATAAAACAAAATGTTCAATTTATTTTAGTTACATTTTTTATATAAATATTAAAATGGTCAAATTAAAACAGCTGGTGGTCACAAATAGGTTCAGGCAAAAATACCCCTTTCTTATTTTACATTTTAAATCAATTTTAATTAAAAAGGTTTTCTGACCCTTTATGTTATTGTTAAATCTGATTGGCATCTTATAGAACCTCCGATTTAAATCCCTTCCTCAAATGCCAACAACCATAAAAGGTAGCTTTTATTACTGATTCACAAAAACTACCTGGATCCACAAGAGTTTTCTGAAATGTCTCTTTTAGCTTCTTGCTCTTGATGTTTCGACCCTGCGTCAGATTTCTGTACATCTCATAGCCCATGATCATAACGCCGCCTGACTCCTGCCACTGCTGGAGGGCATACGCTCGCTCCTGCGGCCTCTTTACCGTGGCCAGCTCCGTCACCTGGGAAAGAAAAACAAACAAAACAAAAACATAAATCACCAAATTTAAACAAACTGATGTCAAAATGAACAAAAAACATTGAAAAAGAAAAAAAATAATTTCTAACCTCCAAGCTCTCCTCATCCTTCAGTCCCACCTGCCACTTCTCAAACTCATCCAGCCAGTTAAGAACAGTGTTGAGGGGACAAACCACCAGAGCTGTGCTGAAGTCAAGCTTCTCACAAAGCAGCAGAGTGTGGAGGAATGTCACCACCTACAGGCCAAGATGGGAACCGTCGAGGGTCACATCACAATTTTACAAATGTTGTTTTCCCTATCATATATTATAAAGTATATGCTTTTGACAAACTCTAGAGAAAAAAACTCTTGAGTTGACAAAAATCTCTTTTGGGTTTGGACAGCAATATAAAATTATATTAGTGCATTTGTTCAGTTAATGAAGCAACGTTTCCTTCAATAAAATACAATTGTTAATTTTAAGTGACACTAACAAAAATTTATCATAAAATGGTAATAGCAATGTTATAAGGGAGTAATAACTTGGCCTTAAAATGAATAATACGACTATTATATAGTGGTTGGGTTGTGTGGAAAATTAATTTATTTATTTTTAGTAAGTACACCTCTGTGCCTTAAAAAATAAAACAAATTTGAATGTTTAAAAACACTAGTATAATAAAGTTCCTACTCCCGAAGTTTGAAAGCATCCCGGTTTACTGTAAATGTTACTATTATCTTAATCCCTAATGCGAGCCTCTAAAAATCAATGAATCTTTAGTAATATGTAAAATCCAGATAACAGAGTTACAAAGCTGCAGTGTCTACATCTCTTACTTGTAAAGTTTTTCCCAGACCCATGCAATGAGCCAGGATGCAACCAGAGCCTGCAGACTTCTGAATCTTTTTCACAGACTCGCAGCAGCAGTCCCACATAAACTGAACCCCTGAAACCAAACACAAGATACCGTCAGTGGGAATCGGTTTAGGCTGCTCCTGCACTCCAGTCCCAGCTGCTTTCACTCACCGTCGACCTGATGAGGCTTGAGCTTTGTGACGAGGCTCCGGTGGACCTGCACTAGCGGCTCCTTGGTCTCTTCATCCTCATCCAGGACCAGCTTGGTGGTGATGGGGCAAGCCACCTTAGAGGCTTCTTCTACAACAACAACCTGGAAATTGAAAAAAAACAAACAGGAAGAAGAAATGTAATCCAACAGGAAGGAAGCCGTTTTATGTAAATCGTTAAACATGAGGTTACGAGGATTCTGAGAGAATTGGATCGTTTTTTTATAAGACAGGTTTTGTTAAAGCATAAGTGCCCAACCAGTCGAATCACAATCTACTGGTAGATAGCGCACTGATCCCAAGTCGACCGTGAGGTTATTTATTACCTGTTATGATGACATGACAGGAAGTCAGTGTTGCCAACTTATCGACTTTGACGCTATATTTAGCGAGTATTCAGACCTTCTAAAATAAACGTTAAAAAAAAATTTGAAATGAAAACAAGAAAAAATTGTGGGGAATGTGTGTGGGTGTGGATATATATGTAAATGGTTCTAGTATAGAAATAGTATAGTAGTCGTAGTGAATAGTAAAAGTGGTTCTTTATTAAAGCTTGTTTTGCATTTTCCACATTTTACAATAACTTGTTTGGTCATTTATTTTTGCACAATTGAGTTATTTTGTCATGTAATCTGATTTCAATGAGAAAAGGTTTCAATTAAATGAATATTTTAATCAGTGAATTATAAATAAAAGTTCTGAAACTACAAGCACAATCAACTAAGTTTACCAAGAAAGCAAAAATTATAATAATTATGTCTTCTACAAAAGTTAAGTATTCATTCCAGGTCTTCAATCAAAACATGTAGAGCAACATATTTTCCTTTTTATAATAGGTATTTTTTACTTCTGTTAAGGTTTTGGTACGTTATGAAACACTGCAGACATTCTCTCATGTTAGGTACGCAGATTTGATCAGTAGCCTATGTGCATTCAATGATGTGTTAGCAATCTCGTTCCCCTCCAAGATGTATAATTATGAATTCCCGTTGCCTAAAAATGCTTTGATAAAGTAAATACTCGGTGAAGTAATAAGTAATCTGTTCGGTACAAAAAGCTAGCCTCCTCCTCCCAGTGCCAGGTCTCCTACTAAGGTAGGAAGTGATTTCCTTTTTTCAAACAGAGATCTACCAGTTTTTTATCTGGTTTATTTTTCCGTTTGGTTCATATTAAGGTCAGTTATGGCTATTGCTCATCATGCAGATTGGTGTGTGTGTGTGTGTGTTTCAGAGGGCGTGTTTGTGATGTCTAATGGTTGTTTGACAACAACAAAACGAGTTATGAGGGTAGTTACTGCAGGCTGGAAATGATCTGTTGGGGTTTGCAATGTTGACACTGAACTGGTAGATCTCAGGAGGTTGGCTACTTGAAAAGTAGCTCTTGGGACAAAAAAGGTTGGGGCACCCCTGTGTTAAAGTATAAGTACTCTTACTAGAAAACGCAATAACTAAAGAACCTGTTCTGTTCAGCAGAGTAACAATCATCTGATCAGACACAGCTAGCGACAGAAGCCACCCTAACCTGAGCGTACGAAAACTGATAATTCCCTAAGTAAACAAACTGAACCTCTTGTGAAGGTGCAGATAGACAATATCTCTAATTAAGAGCTAGATCCAAAAGATATGAACATCTTCGGTTTGTGTCGTTTTAAGTTTATGCTATCAGTTTAAATGGACGACCTTTCTGATTAGCTATTCTTCAATATTTTAATATTTAGAATTGATATATAATTAAGAAAAAAATAAGAATATAATTAAGAAAAAAACAAACAAACCTAATACTAGTGTTTTAAAATAGGTCCTAATGAAGTGGTATTTAAAGGGCAGTGGCGAACCGGGAGCACTACAGCTAGGCCTTCACCCCCAGCCATGAGCCTCCCCTAGCCACCATTACACACCACCCATGGGCTACGATTAATTGAAAGGGCTTACCAACTGCAATCATCCAATCAAAGATGAGAAGTACGTCAACAATTGGCAATAACATCTACAAAATTCTCCACAACAAGCAACATGCTCGAGATTAACTTCACCAAAACCGGACATACGGACTCAGACACCAAGTCTCATTTAATCACCATGGGCAGTGCTTTAAACTCACGGCACATAAGAAATCACACACACACCAACTGAGTCAAATAAATTCCATGAACATCATAAAAGTAAAATCTAGTTTCAAATGCACAATACGCCAAATACCATTACGCACATCAAACTCGTGGCACAAAAATCCAACCGCAAACTACTGATATGAGGATTTATAAGGGATCAGCTGACCTATTTAATTAAACTATTTGTGCTCGCATTTTTACACAGAAAACCTATGCAATTTAAAAAATACTGAATGTCGTAGTGTATATTAATCCTGTGTGAATAAAAATCAAGATGGCTTATAACATGGGCCTAT
>JAVLVB010000066.1:446777-457705 GCA_032876305.1 Orestias chungarensis | reverse complement strand
TAAAGGTCTCTTAACACTCTACATCTGAGATTGAAGTTAAGACTTCCAGAAGGCCTACGATCTTTTTTTTCTTTCCCGCCCACTCAAAATCAAACTACGATTGGTCAAGTCACCCTTCACTCTCAAACTAAGACACTCAGCTTGGCCTTCTTCTGGACTCATGAAGTCCTAACCAATCAATGAGCCAGATAACCGGGTCATGATAGACTCTGGTGATTCTGATTGGATAACATGTTTTTCAGAACAGTAGCCCTATCATTACTGACGTGAACTGGACAGTAGACTTACAACAATAGAATGAAGATGAGAGAAAATGTATCAAATGCATTATATAAGAAGAAGAAATTATATTAAATAAATAAATCTTTTAATTTTACATTTTTTTAAATATGCAAATAAAGTTTATTTAATACTGCTATTGTTTGGTCCACAAAATTTCTAGGCCTTCCCTGAAGGCATAGAAGGGCCTAAGGGTTCCCCACTGTTAAAAGGCCTCAAAACATTTCATCAGGAGGTTAAAATCAGTTTATGAGCCACTCAGCTACTGCATTGCAGCCACCTTGTGGTAGCAGGAAAGGACTACAACTAAAGACACTGAACCCGGTAATTTGTGGTAATGCCTACATTGAAATGCTTAAAAACAAGGTTTTTAAAGGGATATAAAACTCTTTTTTTTTAATTAAAAACAAAACCAGTTTTTTCAATAAAAAATTATTAAAATACAGTTTCAATGCTTTGCTTCTCATTTTCCACTGGATCTAGGCGACAAAACCCCGACTTAAAGGGATCAAGAGAGTAAATCCCCTTAAGCATTTTTCATCCCATTTGAAAGTTTGTTCATCAGCAACTCAAAACTAGAATTATGCAAAAATCCAACAAGAAATTCAACTCTTTAATTTTACAAACCTTCTGAAATGAATGCACAATGAATATAATTTCCATTTTTTGCTTTTACCACATTCATCCATGATTTTTCTGTTTAGTTTTAACATTAGGAGGAAGTAACCCCAGTAACACTAGTGCAGGTTTGAATAGGTTCTTGACTACGTCACTTGGTTAGCGGCAGTAAAAGGGTAACTTCACACATATCACATTGAAGCGTAAACATAGGCATGTTTTTATTTTTAAAAAAAGGAGCGTCACCTCTCTCAGCTTCTCCCGGAGCACCTCTCTCTCGGCAATGCGCTTTCTCCTCTCCTCCTCCTCCTTCAGAGCATCTCTCGTCTCCGTCCTCAACTTGTCATCCTTCAGGATTTTGCGGAGCTTTTTCCGGCCTTTGCGTTCTTCATCATCACCACCACCATCAACATCTTCCTCTCCGCTCTGTGGAAACGGACATTTACTTGAGTCATTTGATCTTTAAACCTCAGGTGAAAAAAGCTGATTTGTATGATCGGTAGGTGAGCAAAAACCCCAAGATTCATTTGTGGCTTCTAACTAACTCTCAAAACAGACTGCAGGGCAAATTTAAATCACATCTAGAAGCTCTGCATGACCTGATTCAAGTTTATCTTGTGAAAATAAAAAATATAAACTTAATAATGATCCTCCAAGAAATGAGTGTGTGGGGCTGCATTTAAAAAAACCTTCTCGTTGCTGGAGGAGTCGTCCTGAACTTTGATCCTGCGTCGCTTCTTTTTCTGCTGCTTGTAACTTCTCTTATGATCTTCGTCCTTCTTCTTCGCTGATCTACAGAAACAAACCAGGCAGCGGTTTTGTTTTTCATCCACCAAGTAAATGACAGTCACTGCTAGGACAGGATCCCATCTTCTCACCTGGTTTTCCGCCTCTTGCTTTCCACCTCCGAGTCACTGAGCTCCTCGCTCACCCCGGACTCGGAACTGGACTTCTCGAAGTCAGAGTCTTCAGCATCGTCGCTGCCAACTTCTGGATAAAAATGCAACAAAGTCACTTACTGGTTTCCCCACAAGGTGAATACTTTGAATGAAAGCCAGAGCTTACCTTTACGCTGAGACTTTTTCTTGCTCTTTTTCTCTTTACCTGAGTCTCCAGATTCGCCCTCGCTCAGGGAGAGCTTGTGACGGAGAAGCTTGTGACGTTTGCCACGCTTGTTTACCTCAACATCAGATTCAGATTCTTCCGTGAGTTCATCTTTCAAGTCGGACCAAAAAAAAAAAAAAAGATTCAATGACAAAGAAAATGACTGAAAATGGGTTTTCTACAACATGACCTACCTTCTTTCTCCTCTTCTTCCTCTTTTTGATTTCTCTTGGAGGACTTCTTTGTCACTTCTTCTTCTTCCTCTTCATTATCGGAGGAGCTTTCTGCTCCTGAGGAGTAGTTGGACTTTATTTGAGCAAGAAGCATTTTCTTTGCAATTCTTTGAGGAAAAAAGAAAAGAAAACAGAAGCAAAGAAGTGAGTCACAAAACCAGTAGGAGGTCATACAATCTATAACAAACAAGTGTGGTTATGGAGTTTGAGGAAATATGTGTTGAGTCTTCAACATGTGGAAGAGTCAACACACTGTAACCTAAAAAAATAAAATCAATGTAAAAGTTTTTTTGTTCATTTAGGTAATTAGCAATTTCCTTAACTCTAAAATTTTATTAAATTTGTTTAAAAAAATGATATTGGATTAGAGATGGATGTTAATGAATAACTTTGATAATTATGATTAAACAAATTCTGAAAGTCTAATTTTCTACAAACATAAATATCTTTAAGACATTTTGCTAGTACCTGTTCTCAGGGTCATCATCGTCATCTTCAAAAACGTGCGAGTCGTCTTTAGTATCTACCTCGTCTCCTACGCAGCAAAACAAAGCGGTATTATCTCCTAATGCAGCGACATCCATATAAATCCATGTTGTAACAACCCTTCGTAATGCTTTCTATGAAATTAAACAAGGTTATTCGGTTTACATTCACAGAACGTTCAGAATCACTTAAGAGACCAAAATTGCATGAAAAAAACAAAAAAGCAGAAGCACAAATTAAAGAGCAAAGCCTAATTTTAATGATTATGATCGACTTGTAAAAGAAATAAAAAAGGCAACTTTACCTGAGGACTGATGGAAGCCTGCACTGCCTCCAACTACATTGTCCTCCTCCACGATGGGTTTGATCTTCTGCTGGTCGCTGTCCTCTCCAGACTCACCTCCAGCCTCCTCTTCCTCGTCTTCCTCGGATGAAGACTGCAGCTTGGAGGCGGCTTTTGGGCTTTTCCGCTTCCTCTCATAAGACCGCCTCCGATCCGCGCCCTTCATGTCAGCCGAGTCTTTTTCATCCCCCTTAGAATCCTCTTGTTTCTTGACGCGGCTCGACCGCCTCCGATTCGTCACCGCTTTGCTCTTGGTCTCTTTGTCCACATCTGAATCTTCGTCAGAGTTGTCCGAGCTGCCTGGTTTCGTCGCAGTCGTCTTCTTCTTCTTGGACCTCGTTTTGGTTTTGTTCGCCCTGTCTGAATCTGAGCTTTCGGATTTCCGCTTGCGTTTGGTGACCTTCTCTGCGTCCTTGGACGACGTCTCTGATTTGAACAGGCTCTTTTTGGCCGTGGCCCTCTGCTGTTCCTCGTCCGTGCTGTTGCCCGTTGCAGCCTTCTCCAGCAGAACTTGGGGAACTTCATCCGAGTCAGAGTCTTCGAACATTTTCTCTGAACTTTTGGTGCCTTTTTTAGAGGTACCAGATTTCTTTGACGGCTTGGGTTTGTCGTCTCCCTCAGATTCTGACTCAGAGGAATCCTTCTTACACTTGTTTTCTCCCTGCTTCCTTAAAGGAGTGGTCTTCAGTCTACTGGAGCGATGGGTGGGTGGTGGACTGTTGCGCTCTTTCTCTCCACCAGAATCTTTGTCTTCCTTTCCGTCTTCTTTGCTGGGCTGCTCTGTGTCCTTTTCTTTGTTTTTAGATCTAGACCCGCTGCTTTTAACGACCGGTACATGAGTCAGCTTGACTATCAGATTCTTAACTTTGGGTTGACTTTCCAGAGGAATCTCGTTTGATTTTGAATCCTTCGCCGCGCTGCCGGCGTCGTCCTTTAAAAGCCTGGAGGAGTCAGAGAGGCTCTCCACCATCTGGAAAAGCTCCTCGGGAACAGAAGGAGACACAGACATGATGTCGTGATCCAAGGAGGCTTCAGCGGTCGACAGCGGCTCGTTGTCAAACGGCTCACTTTTAATCCTTGTTTCGGGGCCGCTAGTCTCTGTTTGGTGGTCTTCCATCTCAGCCTTACTGGACACTTCATCTGACTTCGTGTCCTCCTGGTACTCCATTGCTTCTGCTTCATCAACCAAATCCGTTTCATTAGACGGCTTTGTGACCATCTCTTTTATTGAAACGTCTTTCTCATTAGGTGGGTCTTCCTCCGTTTTAGTTTTACAAACCAAATCTGCTTTATCATCCAGCTCCTTTGTCACGGTTTTGTTTTTTGTAGGTTTACAAACTAAATCCTTCTCATCAGGCGGCTGGCTGGTCTCCTCCTTACTTTCTTCTGCGTCACATATCAATTTGACTTCACTATACTGCTCACCCTCTACTCCAGTAGCTGAATCTGCAGAACAATCCATCTCATTGTTCTCTATGGGTTCCACAACATTACAGCTCTTTTTCACGTGTTGGCCTTCGGTGCCATTCACCAGTTCCATGTTTCTGAATTCGGGTTTTAAAGCGTCCTCCAGGGCGCCGTGAGCTTTTTTCAGATCAGACAGCACCGCCTTGAAGGCTTTCAAATGTCGATATCTGATGTTTGCATCGGCCTGGTCGTCGGCCGCCTGTTGGATGAACTGGATAAAAGTGTTGTTTAAACCCGTCGTGGTTTCAACAAGCTTCTTCGTCTTCTTGATCAGATCTTTGGGTATCTGCAGGTGTTTGTAGGAGAAAGTCATGGTCTCCAAGCTGTCGCTGGGTTCTTTTCCATTCGCGATAGCTTTCTGCTCTTTAGATGTTTTTTTCTTCTCCTTCCTTCCTTCTCGCTCCTCTGTTTTATCCGTTTTTCGTTGCTTGATTTCCACCTCTTCTTTCCTCCGCATGATGCTGCGGCAGCTGGCGACCAGATCCTGGAGAGGCTGGGACCGGCACACGTAGCAGTGCCATTTGGAGTTCTCGTCGGTGATGCTGGACAGCTCCTTCCTCCCCAGGTTGCGAAGTATGCACTTCTTGCAGAAGGCATTGTTGCAGTAGTCGCAGCAGATGAGCTTTCCACCCTCTGCGCACCATCTGAAGACAAACAGATGAACACTTTAGGCTATACAGCAAAAACTTAGCATTTAAATAAGAAGCAACCCAGGCACTAAATTTAAACAATATAAAATCTCCTTATTGAAATCTTTTTATAACTTTACAGTATAATTTTTGTCGGAATGAGATAAGTCAAAACAAGTAGTGCATACTTGTGAAAATTTCCACTTTTCCGAAATCTTCTCACTGGTCCAACTTTAAGCAATGTAGCATAATCATGATCTCAACTTTTTAACATTAAAATGAAAACTAAAAGAAATATTCAAAAAAATTTAAGGAAACCTGTCTTTTTTTATTTTATTTTATAAACACCTACAGAACATTTAAAAATACAGGACGAGAAGATTATTATTGTCCTGTTTAGGGCCAAACCCGGCTAGAATCCTTTATTCCTCCATTGAGATCTAGATCTCATTTTACAGGGGGGACCCCGGCACAAAATATGCAACATAACAAAAAGTAAAACAAAATTATTCTTGCACATGAGTAGATAAAATAACACTTAATGTTAATATAATTTGTGGACTGTTTACTTTTAAAAACTCAGTTGTGCAGTAGTTTAATATTATTATTGCTTATTTTAGTGTCGATACATCACTGAAGGTGAAATAAAGGATTCTTGTCCATCTATTATTTTCCACTTGCTCATGGATTGGGTCTCGGACTACGAGTTTCCACTCCCAGCCATTTGGTCCAGCTCCTTTAGGTGGAATCCCAAGGCAATCCAAGGAAGCACATTCCCCTTTCAGGGGTCTTTATTTGAAATGAAACTAGCTCAATCTGTATCTGTCTGGCCACAAGTTAGTATTTGTATTTATTGAATCAATAATTAAATAATTTATTCTAAGTATTCATACGACTCCTCTGTGAAAGCCTCCATCTTGTTAGAGAGCCCCAGCGACATGAAGACCAACGAACCCAGCAGACAGGTCAGGGAGAACGTGGAGGAGATGTTTAGAGCAGGGTTAGCTTGTAGTTTGCACATTAAATGATAAGGTTCACTTCTCAATTAGTTAACTTTAGGTTTGTCTATCGAATTAAAGTCCAAATCAACACACCAAAAGTTTCTGGTTATAATTGGAATGTCGAGATGTGTAAATTGTTTTGGGAGACAAAGTAAGTCATTGATGTAATTCCATCACTTCTTTACTTAATCGGGTGGTAAAACTGTTTTTTTGTAGGTTTTTCTTTACCTGCATTGCTCATCCATCCCATCAGAGTCGCGGCCAATGTCATCACTTGTGTAGTACTTGTAACACGACTAGAGAAGAAAATGTGGTCAGTAATGCAGGGGGCCGCATTGATACTTTAGGTCATAAAGAAGAATATATTCATTAAATGTCACCTTAAATACCTTGCAAATAAGCACATTGAGCATTGGATGCTCGTACACAGAGTTACGCTGAAACTGGTTTACTTGTTTCCCGCAGGCTGTGCAGCTGACCTTCTTCTCCAGGGTGTCATCTGTAAAAAAACAGATTCAATGATCACTTTCACAATCTCACTCATACTTATTTATTTTAGACTTGGCTTTAATTGCTGACTTATGTTGAAACATTTTAAATGAAAACAGAAGATCACCTGGTTTCTTTACTTTGAAATCCACTCTCAGCTTCATGGCTCCTTTGCTTTCGTTCGTACTAGGTTTCATCACTAAAGTGCCTGAAAACAATGAAACAGGGAGAACATAAAAATCCTCCCATGTTTCCCCTTCAGCAGAACTTACAGGGAATCTAACTCGCGCCTCGCACCTTTAGATCCGCTCCCTGTGTTGCTGTCAGAAGTGTCGCCTTCATTTTCGCTGCCAGTCGAAGCATCAGAGTCTTTCTGTTCTGTGTGCTTTGTGACCTTCCTAAATTGTATTAACATGCATTTTTAGTACTGGAAGGACTTCCTGTACAATTAAGATTTGACCAAGAAATAGAAACAAATAATCGTAGCACAAGTGAAACCCTCACCTCCCGCTGCGAGATGAAGATGGTTTCATGCCTTCTGACGAGCTCCCTGGCTGAGGACGAATAAGGATTTAGTTAAAGACTTCACCAACAAATAAAAACATCATGTTTACAACCACAGCCAAACTCACCTCCTCTGCTTTCTCACCCATTTGATATCGGTTTGATTCAGAACAAGAAAGACTCGTTTTACCTGGAGAGACATCAGGAATTTTTCATTACTTTCATTCATTAGAAAAAAAAACATCTTAAAAGGGTAAATTATTAAACAAATGCTAACACTTTTAAATGAACATCAAATACAACCAATTTCTGCCATACGTCAAAACATAATAGAGTCAGATAAGTTCCATTGATGTCAGGATGCGCGTCTCACCTCATATTGGCTTTACACATTTTAGTTTTTTAAGATTTAAAGTACACAAAAAGGACGGGATGATATGAAATATCTAGAGGAATTTGAAAATCACAAACTAAAAAAAGATACATTGCTATTTAAAATTAAGCCAAACAAGACCGGGAATTAAAAAGAACCAGGAATGACAAAAATGTTATCCTAAGGATAAGAATATTTTATTTCCTTCCCTCCTATTAAAAGATGCAAAGAATCTGAAATTAACAATGAAAAAAGTCAAGGTACTTACATTCTGAACAAATCTATAATAAATAGCACGTTTGAGTAAAAATGCAAAAATAGAGCACAATGAAATCATAACAGTCATAGAATCTGCTCAGACAAACAAATACAAATAACAATTTTCAATATACAAACAACACATTTAAGGATAAAGTTCCCTTTGATGTATAAATGGGGGAAAAAGTTGGTAAAACACAAAAAAAAAGGCCCGACCAGTTCATGTCGTGCTTGTTCATTAAACTTTGCACAGACATTTTCATTGTTAGTGTTCAGGCAGCAACGACAACAAAGAAATGTGATGACATGACCATTCAAGATAATTAGAAAATGTAAATAAATCGGCCACAGAGGCTCCTGGGGTGATTTCCTCAGAGGTAAAATGTGTCAAATCGTCCAGAAACTGCTTAGTTTTGTGTTGATGAGGGAACAAAAATGAGAACCCTCGCCTCCTGCTCGGATTGTAATCATGAAGACTCCATAGTGTAGATGAGCATCAAGTTTCTCTTCAGTGTTTTTGAAGTACGAGGATCTTGAGACAGGAGTCACGTTTTTGTTTCCCAATCAACATCCTTCAGCTTTGGCAGAACAAAATCCCCCGGAGCTATACAATGGACACATTGAGACCTGGGCCTCGGTTTCTTGCGCGTCTGCAGCTTTATTTATGTTTTCTCACGTCTTTGACATCCAACACGCCCGTTGCCGTCATGACGTCGAGTCGCTTTTGCGCGCATAGGCGCTTCATTGTAGGCTGGAGGAAGCTCGATTTTCTCGCTTTATTCTGGGATTTCTGTGTGCCAGGTCCGCGGCATGGTCTTGCATCCGGGCCTTCACTTGGTTTCCGTGGATAAAACCTGACACGAACCCCCGCGCCTCACGCGCAGCTGCCTGACGCCGCCGGTGTAGC
Source organism: Orestias chungarensis (assembly GCA_032876305.1). NCBI lineage: Eukaryota > Metazoa > Chordata > Actinopteri > Cyprinodontiformes > Cyprinodontidae > Orestias > Orestias chungarensis. The sequence goes on along the minus strand of JAVLVB010000066.1, from coordinate 449,014 downwards.
ATCCACGGATGTTAGCTAGCGGCTTTACCCCACAAACCCGCGCGTCTGGTCAACAATCAACGTTAACGTGTTTGTCGATGGCGTGCTAATCGAGATGTCAGGCGTATGGTCGCGAGGATTCAGCCCTCCGTCTCCGCGCTCTTTCACGATGCCGGCTGCGCGGATACCCCTCGGCTAGCTTAGCGGGCTAACTAGCATCGGCAATTTAACGGCCCCGGCTTGCCGCTAACGAAGCCGATACAGTAATCAATGCAAAGATGGCTCGCCTGGGGGGGGGAAACAATGTAAACAATGTCCATACCTACTTTCAGCAGTCGTCATTTCCTGACGTGCGGCAGCGGGGTCTTGTTTTACTTCAAGGAACCCCTAGCAACACAATGCGCTGAATTTCAATGGTGTGGGAGCTACAAAAAATTAAGGCTAAAAGCCGAAATAACTCCGGTGAGAACAGACAAAGCGAGGGACCATCTTGCCGGGACGACTGTGGACGCGGTAAAATGGCGCATCCAGTCTCAGCCGTGGGAGGATTCCTATTGGCTGGCCGCGGTGGAGGATGGGAGGATCTGATTGGTCAGTGTGGAGGAGGCAAACTCTTCCACTGTAAGTAGAGCCAGGCTTGAAGGGCAAGCCGATTTATCACTTAATACACTTCAATAAGTCAATTGACTAAATCAGAATCAGGTTTATTCCCATAGACAGTAAAAACATGTCCAAGCTGACTAAGAAATCGTTCTGATGTAATGGTACAGATAAATAAAATAAGATAAAAAAGAATATGCTTTCAATTGGTTGTTTTCTCTGACATTTTTTAGGACATATTAAAGCCGCTTTTTAAAATAGTTAAAAAGGATCTTTTTCATTTCACAGATTTTGTCTGCTTCAGTGTATTAAACTTTCTTGTGACAAACTCAAAATGGCTTTTGCTCAAAATTTCAAACTTTTGAGCTTGGGTGTTTGACTATGGGCACTTTATTGACTTTACCATTGATTATCTAACAGTCTAACAGCTTCATTCCTGAAGCTGTTAGACTCTTGAACTCATCCTGAACAAACCACTGCACGGACTACAATACCAGCACTTTAATACAGCAATACCGTATATTCATATTTTATTTATTTTACTTACTTTACTTCGATTTTATTTATTTTAATTTTATTTTATTTTTTAACTTATTTTATCTATTTTAATATTAGCTCTTGGGTGGAATAGTACCGTGAGTACATAATTTCGTTCCACTTCATGTACCATCATGTTTGTTGAAATGACAATAAAGAATCCTTGAATCCTTGAATACAGAAGAATATATCAATCAATCTAATAAAAAATAAATACTTTATTTATCCCAAAGTGAAATTAAATATAAAATTAATATGGTACTCCAGAACTTAATGAAAATGTTTGATTAAACATTACCACATTCCCAGAGTTTACCCTTCTTCTTGTTTGCACATTTGTTCATGGTTTTTTTAACCACAAGCTTCAATGTATTTTGGTGGGTCATTTTATGATATGCACAATTATTTCTAAGTGGGGGAAAAAAATAACGTATGGCTTCAAAAATATTTTTTACTAGTAAAATTTTTAAAGGTTCTCTATTTTGCCACTTTAAACCAATATCCCCAAAATCAGATATACTAGATAGGAGTTTTGCTTTGCCTTGGGTGTTCTAATATTTAAATCCATAAAAGCAACATGAAGAAACATATTGGTGTTATACTTTACAACAATGTTGTCATTGTACAACATCATACTCTTCTACTAATATTTTGCTAAAAATTACAAAGGAAAGTATAGAAAAAACTGCTTTTCTTTTCACTGTCATCTTTACTTAGAAACAGTGAAAAAAAATACTTATTATTCTTTTTCCCATTTTGGTGGGTTATGAGCAGCATGTGGTGCACCACTAGCATACTGAAAACCTTTGTTAAAAAGTAACCATACAACTGACTGCATTTAAAAAACCCTTAAAAGGTATATAGTGCACATGTGTGTATTTTAACGTCAGCTGTTTTTTGAAGGTCTCATGTGTTTGTTAGACGGCATCAGAGACAAACAGCATCATTGAGACCCGGGGTTGCAGCAAACAGGTAAGGCACAAAGATGTCAGGAAGTTAATAACATGGTTAGTTTGACTTAATTATACTGTGTGTGTGTGTGTATATATATATATATATATATATATATATATATATATATATATATATATATATATATATATATATATATATATATATAT
>JAVLVB010000066.1:364297-440713 GCA_032876305.1 Orestias chungarensis | reverse complement strand
GTCATATTTCCTGGTTTTGATCAGAACTCGAGCAGCAGCATTCTGTATGTTCTGAAGCTGTCTTACGGCCTGTTTAGAAAGCCCAGTGAGCAGGCCGCTACAGTAGTCTAACCTGCTAGAGATAAAAGCATGGATAAGTCATTCTAGGTCTGGTTTAGAGACTATTCCTCTGATTCTGGCAATGTTTTTAAGATTGTAAAAGGCTGCTGATGTTACTAATTTAATGTGGCTGTTGAAGTTCAGGTCAGAATCGAGTATTACCCCAAGATTTCGGACCTGATGTTTAGGTTCCAGAGAGAGCGTCAGAAGGTAACTAATGACACTTTCTCTTTGTTTCTGTGGGCCACAGACAATGATTTCAGTTTTGTCTTAGTTTAACTGGAGGAAGTTGTTCTGCATCCACAGACTGATCTGTTCAGTACAGTGACACAATAAATCAACAGGCCCATGTTTTCCTGCTGTCATCGACATGTAGATCTGAGTGTCATCAGCATAGTTGTGGTAGGACACATCATGGTTGTGTATTAGCTGGCCCAATGGAAGCATGTACAGATTGAACAAAAGGGGTCCCAGGATTGACCCCTGGGGAACCCCACAGGTCACACCCATTCGGTCGGAGACGCAGTTCCCAATTTGAATAAAGTAACACCTGTCCTCAATGTAGGACTTGAACCAGTTTAGAGGCATACCCGTGATTCCCACCCAGTCTTTTAACCTCTGTAATAAAATCACATGGTCAACTGTATCAAAGGCGGCGGTAAGGTCCAGCAGAACTAGGACAGAGACTTTGCCTGCATCTAAGTTTAGACGGATGTCGTTTGTCACCTTGATCAGAGCTGTCTCAGTACTGTGGTTGGGCCTAAAGACTGACTGGACAGCATCAAACACATTGTTAGACACGAGAAAGTCACTCAGCTGTTGGTATACAACCTTTTCCAGCACTTTTCCTAAGAATGGCAGGTTTGATATGGGCCGGTAGTTGTTCAGTACTGTGGCATCCAGACTGGTCTTCTTCAGGAGAGGCTTAATGACTGCAGTTTTCAAGGCCTTTGGGAATATTCCAGTCTGAAGCAAGATATTGATTAATTGAGCGAGTTGTGGAAGCAAACTGCTCAGCACAGACTTTAGGAATCTAGTGGGTAACTCATCCAGGCAGCAAGTAGATGGACTCAGGCTGCAGATGATCTCTTCAACTGTTTTATCGGAGACAGGTATGAAGTGTGTCAGCTCCACATGTCTAACTGGGGGTAGGGGAGCTATGTCTGTTGTGGAAACAATTGCATTTTTAATGCCTTGAACTTTGTCATTGAAGAATACTGCAAACTCCTGACATTTAGATGTAGAAATCAGTTCCTATATATATAGTTAGTTTGCAAAAACTCCCCACCAGGGGCTGCAAGAATAGAAGCGTGTATTTTTGTTCTGTTATGAAATGGATCTCTTACTGTTCTTAACTGACTAAAAATATTGGTCAAGCTAGGTTTCACAATACTTTGAAACCATGCAACAAAAGCACAGCAAGTCACCAGCTCAAATATTTAAACCCAACCTACTATGAGTGCAGCATGCATTTTAACCTTGTTGATGAAGAATGGTAAACAGACTTTAAGTATATAGCGCTTTTCTAATCAAACTGACCACTTAAGCTGCTTTACACTAAAGTCATATTTATTACTGATACATGCATCCCTATGCAACTTTGGGTTAAATGCTTTGCCCAGGGACACAATGAGATGGGACAGGAGGCAGCTGGAATTGAACTACTTAACCACTGTGACCAAAACCACCCCAGAAAATTACTCACATTTGCCAAGTGGAAGATCATGTTTTAATGTCATTCTTTACAGCTGAGTGCCGCCATCACACGACAAGAGCTTTCAAATTGAAGGTTTACTTCATATGTAATGGATAGTAATTGTTGGAATCTGAAGTTTAATCAAAAGCAGGTGTGGGTAAAGGGTTAGAGGTTTACCAACATCTTAACAGCATGTGTGTATGAATGCATGGTTCTGTAATGCCAAATAATTAGCATCACTGTAAACACACTGCATCATAATCACTTTCTATCTTGTATCTACTTCTATCTTCTGGCCTTCTCACCTACCACACACCTCCACCAGGCAGGTGTTCAGTAACAGAGTGTCGCCCCCTAGTGTTGTATTATCAATTTACCACAGGTGCTCAGACCCAGTACTTTGCTGTGTTTTATATATATGTTCCATTTATTTTCTTTTTCTTTTTTTCCTATTCATTTAAATTTCATTGATTAGTTGCATCCATTGTCGTTTGTTTTTGTAATTATTCATTATTAGACAATTCTATTTTATTCCTTGTTTATTAATAAACCCATATTTATTACTAATTAAAATTTGTAATAAATTCATATAGCCAAACACCTGTATTAATATATATATTTGGTGCATTCCTGGGAAGAAATCTAACACTATTCTATTCTATTCTATTCTAATCTATTCTGATTCCCCTGTTAAATAGGCTCTTATGGTTGTAGGCTCTTAAAAATATCCCTCTACAACATAAAATGTGATGTTTATCTGGAAGAATTTTACAATAAACAAGGAAATCGTTTAGAAAGAAGCAAATTTTAAATGCATAATAATCTTATTGGAAAGTTATGCACCCATTTAAACTAATACTTCTTAAATCCACTTTTGATTATATTATATAGAGAGAAGTCTAACAGCAGGGGACACCTCAGCTTAAATTTCTTTCCCCACTTCTCTGATCTCATTTTTGGAATATTTTACTCTTGAATTTAGATAGACCAGAAAGTCCAGTTTTCCTCTCATTAACCCATTATTTCCTGCGTTTTGATATAGGTTTGGATCCACAGACATGATGCAAGTTAATATGTTTTTTCACCTGCAGCCTTAAACCAAATATTTTAATTTGTAATTAAATTTCACTCCCAGTTAAACTTCAAATTTACCTTTTGGAGTTGTAGCTCAATACTTTAGTTTGGTTCCTTCTGGAAATAGACAATTCTACAAAATGTAAGCATAGATTTTTGTACCCCTGTGCTCATTTTCTTAAACCATATTAAGCAGGTTTTCCCAGCTATTTTTACCAGTTCCTCTTTTAGTCATTCTTTTTAAGATGACTTGAATAGCAGAAATGTCAAATTAAGGGAACAAAAAGTTGCAAATGATTGAATCATGGTGATTTTATACATGGCAGTTTTATACATTCATTTCAGTGTAACTGGATTTCCCATTTTTTATTTTTGGTGACACTTACATTTTTATCAACGTCAAGAAAATGTCATCGCTGACTCCTCTGGGTGTCAGAAAGACTGATAAAGATTTTAAACTGTATGAGCAACATAAAAATGCATTTTAAGCATATGTCTTTACTTTTGAAATTGTGGGATGATTTTGTAGAAATATTGATGACTATAAACACCTGATTTAACAAAACTGGACTGGAAAGATGTGTCTAAACAGAGTGTGTGCTGTTGGAGTTCTCCAAAGAAGCTACACCTAGTCTGGCGTTCTGTTAGCCCAAGACAGCTTCCTGGAGGGCAACATCGGCTGGATCTCCACCTGCTGGTTCTCTTATCTGATGCTAATAACTTTTCTTTTCAGTTTCCTTTGCTTCTTTTGGCGTTTTCTCTATTTACAAACCCCCAGCCAGTCGCACTAGATTGCCTCTGGTACTGATCCAGGTTCTGATGGAGGTTTCTTCCTATTACAGTGGAGTTTTTCCTCTCCACTGTCACTATATGGGTGCATAGTAGGAGAGATTGCTTGAAGTCAACGACACACAACGCAGGCTATTGTTTCTGTATGCTGCAAGTCAATGACTCGATGAAATCTGCTGGCCTTCCTTAGATTGGATCATTTTTAAAATGTTTTAACTTGTATGAATGAATGTATGACAATAAAATGCCTCGAGACAACATGTGTTGCTAATTGGACCTATGTAATTTAACTCTTTTTAGACACAGTCAATAACACACTTTAGTGATCAAGGCAGGGTATTTTTGTGTGTCTTAAATTTTTCTTCTAAAGCATTAGGAAATATGCTATACAAATACATTTGCTTTACCTTGTCAAGACTCCAGTTTGTTCATTAAATGCTTGGCCCAATTATGGAATATATATAAATATAGATATCCATCCATCCATTTTCTAAGCCGCTTGTCCTAATGGGGTTGCAAACGACTGCTGGTGCCTATCCCCAGGGGTCGTCTTGCAAGACAGGTTGCCAGTCTATCACAGGGCAACAGTATTAAGGGAAGAATGAACAAGGTCAGGTATCATGAGATTTTAACCCCAAACCTCCTTCCATCAGTAAGAGCATTAAACATGGAATATGGCTGGGTCTTCCAGCATGAAAATGTGTTACCAACATAGCCCTCAGACAACAGGAGTGGCTCTATAAAAAGCCTTTCAAGGTCCTAGAGTGGTATTGCCAGTCTCTAGACCTCAACCACAGAGAAAATTTGTTGAAGGAGTTTAAAGTCCTTGGTGCCCAACTACAGCCTAAAAACATCGCTGCTCTACAAGAGATCATGGAGGAATGGGACAAAATACCTGCAACAGTGCAAACCTAGTGAAGACTTTTGGGAGTTGTTTGCCAACACAAGTTATGTTACAATGTATTAAGTTGAACTTTTGTTATTGATTAATTTCTTATTTTTCAGCATGTTTTACAAAGATTTGTTTTTAAATCCCTGATTTTCTGGATTTTGTTTTTTTTGTTTTGTTTATCATAGTTGAAGTTTACCTGTGATAAAAATTAGAGATCTTTCATATGTTTCGAAGCAGGTTAGTTTACAATCAGTGATATCAATTCTTCCAACTGGTTAAATCTTCAGACAGCATGTGGTAATTTTTTTTTTGTTGCTGTTATGCTGATAATACCCAACTATATTTATCCACAAATTCTAATTAATCATACTTCAAACATCTGATTATTCAATGTTTCTGACAGAGAACTTTCAGACTGTTTATTGCTTGTTCCCAGAATTTCTGAAAGCAGAATGGGAGGCAGATTTATTAGTTATCAGGCTCATCTCTTGTGAAACCAGAATTCAGTTTTGGCCTATTAGGCGAATGCCTTGTCTAGTTTTATGGCTAGGCCTAAAACGTTTCTTTTTAATAAAGTTTACAGTTAAAAACAGCATAATTTTAGCCCAGTCAGTGGACGAATAAGGGGCTTTAGTGTACAGCTAGATCCGACAAGGGTATTGCAGTCAGAAACACTGGCTCCACCTCTCTCATGTCGAGATTATCCGGAGCTATGGCTAAAGTTATGCAACTATAGGCTTAGGCTTAAGGAGAACAAAGCGTCTATTTTTCCCTACTCTACTATTTTAATGTTCTGCTACACTATAATTTGTATTCTTTGCTTTTATTTTAATTAAATGCAAACTTTTGGTTTTTTATTCCGTGGTTTTTCACCTTTTCACAAAACTGTAATTTTCTCATTTGTTTGGCGGGGAACTCCAACAAAGGTGTAAATACAATATCACTTTCCAAGTCTTTACAGTTATGTAAGATAAGTGGAAAGTTTGGTATCTATAATTTTTAACTGATCTCACTGCAGTGGGTGTTGTTGAAAGCATTTCAAGGGTTTAAAAAAATGAGCTTCTTGTGTCATGGACTGCAGAAAAAGTTGGCTGACTTATTAACCTCAGCAAACTTTAATCATTGTACCCAATCAAACATTACAAAAATGTATTTTATTTAGCTTCCTTTGTACCTGCCGAACAATTTAAATGCTTTAAAGTGAAATGGTTGTTTGAGATAATTACCAATGATTCTTGTTATGTCTTACCACAGCATATTAATAGGGTTAGAGTTTGAGTTTTACAGACTTGTCGGTGTGTTCTGGATGCCCTTCATATTCTACTTCAAGAAAAGCAGAAATCACGGCTCTGTTTATCACAGGTTTTCCAGGTCCTGAAGCAACAAAACCGTCCTAGATCATTGCACTACAGCCTCCTTATGTTATAGTTGGTGTAAAGTCCTTTTTTCTGAAATGTATTACTTTTACACCAGATTTAATGGTACACACACATTACAGAACTTAGTTTTATCTCCTCTGTTCACAAAATTTTTTGCCAATAGCCTTGGGGATCAGCAGGATGTGTTGTTGAAAAATTTTGTAGAGGCTGAATGTTCCTTTTGCTACAGAGGTTTTTTTCTTGGAACACTGCCATGCAGGCCATTTTTGCCAGAGAAAACAGCAAGCTGGGAAAAATCGAAGGAGGGAGTGCAGAAAAGACAAACTGTATTCTGTGCTTACCTGGGTTGTCTCTGAGTATTCTTTAATTCGTTTGATATTTTAAAACACTTAAGCGTGACACGCATGCAAAAAATTAGAAATTAAGAAGGGCGTGAACACTTTTTCTTTTTATTTATGCAATAAAGTAAGTAAGTGGAAAACACTGTGTTGACCTTGACAAGCAGAATGTCTAAGGGTTCGTTACCAACATTTTGATGCTCACACTTTGCCTATTATTTAGTATATGAAAATCCTTCATGGCATTATTAGAATATTGTTTTAGGCTCCCAGTGTGTGACACACCAGGATTTAAACATAATTTAAATGCTTAATCTAAAAAAATCCCTAAAATGTCTAAAACAGGAAAGGATTCCCCCACAAAAAAGCCAATAAATAAATAAAATCATCGGGGATCTCCTGTTAAAAAAACAGTAATTGCAAGGGTGTACGTATGGGAACTAGTTACCGACAAATAGGGCTATTAAAAAATCTATATATTGTATGTTAAGTAAAAAAAAAGTACAAAAAAAAAAAGTCAAGTAAGAAAATTATGAGTTACAAAAATTACAATAAAAATGAAATGACAATGACAATGAAAATAAAAATGTGATGCCACTCATCCAACGAAGAAGGACATCTGAAAGGCTGACTGTGGAATGGAGAACAGGTTCTCTGGACATTTAAAACTTTGATGAAGGAACAAAATTTTAAATTGTATTTACAATATTTACACATACCTTGTGTTAAACGTACAGTGGCTTGCAAAAGTATTTCTCCATTAACTTTTCCCTTTTTTTGTTACATAGCAATCAGCCACAAGGGTATTGCACGACTAGAAACCAAGACAACCTAAATGGTAAATGGTTTGTACAAGTATAGCGCTTTGTCAAGTCTAGACGACCACAAATTACAATTAGCCAATCACCCATTCACACAGACATACACTGGTGATGGGGAGCAACTGCTTTGCAGCCACAGTAAACTTTTGCAAGCCACTGTATGTTGCATGAATGTATTTGACATACAGAAATGTCAGTTCATTTCATTATTCCTCTAAGGATATCTAAGCCCACGTGTGGAAAGGAGTGCAATTTAATTATAGGGTACACCCGACTGATATATACTGCTCTGAACAGTTTTGGCAGTAAAAGCTCAGATGCAAATATACATTTTCTACCTGTCTGAAAGAATTGCTGGTAAAAACACCCCCCAATAACATAGAACTTGACAAGAACATGAAACATAATATTAAATTAAGAACTTGAAATGCAGACACGATAGAAGAGACCAACAGTAAAAAAATCAATCAATCAAAAAAAAAAAAAAGTCAAGATCTCTGAATAAGTCTCCTCAGGTGATTTTTTCAAAGGGCTTTTAAACTATCATCCCTAAATATAATGCTGCTAACATTGCTTAAAATGTGCCATCAGCCTCGGACCTCAGATAAAATCTATTGATAGTTATGTTAAATCATATATGTTGATAAATAAGATATTACTCATCATAGGCATAGATGTCGTGTTTATTTAAGGCTTTTATTCAATTATTTATTTAACATTCTATTTCCAGGGTTATACAGCAACTTCATACTGGGCGCACAAATTGAAAGTTATTGCGACATCGTTCAAATCTACGCATAGAGTCCATCATCACCACATCCATCACGGTGTGGGGCAGTGCTCTCACAAAACACGACACCAACAGACTGCAGCGCATTATCAAGTCTGCAGAGAGGACCATCGGTGTAAAGCTGCCCGCACTGCTGGACCTGCATGCCTCCAGAACCAGGAAGCGTGCAGAGAAAATCATCACCGACCCGTTTCACCCTGGCCGTCACCTGTTTCGGTGGCTTTCACCAGGCCGACGCTTCAGCCACATGAAGACCCGTACGACCAGGCTACAGAGAAGCTTTTTTCCAACTTCCATTATTCTCATGAACAATTGAACAATTTATTTCTATATTTTTATAACTCTATAGTTTTTATACTGCACAAAACTGCACTTTTTTTTTTTACAATATAAATTACACATGCTAAATGTTACAAATGTTTCTTTACTGTATTTTCGTGCACTGCAAGCATCTGTGTAACCAAAAACAAATTCCTTGTATGTGTGAGCATACTTGGCCAATAAAGCCTGATTCTGATTCTGATTTTGAAAAGCCTACCTATGTATACAAGAAAATGAATACCTGTCATTCTTCCTTACAGCTTAATAAGATGATTATTTTTTCTTTGCTGACACTTGGTTGGCCCATTGAGGAAAAAAATCATGCAAAATGCACCTTAAAACTATCACAGTCAAATTAAAGACAGTTTCTAATTATGTTGAATGGCAACCTGGGTATTTCCGAGGCCAAATCCCATTCTGTCCTGGAAAGTACTAGAATATCTGTGAATTTTGGTGAACCAAATTTAACATCCCCACAGGAATCACGGAGCGAGAAAAACCCGAAGTAGCTCGTATGAACTTAAGCTTTTATGCAAAGACGAAAAGAAGATGAAAGAAAGACTCGAGCTGCTTGACCACAACAACAGGAAGTATGGTTTCAGGAGCCAAGGTCAGGTTTTCAAACCTCAGAAACTTAGAAGCAAGGTAGTAGTGGAATTATGGTGAGGGTTTGCTTCACTGCAGGTGAAACTGGTGCATTGCATAATGTGGGTGGATTCAGGAAGACGAAGGATTACCTCCAGACGTCATTTGTGTTTGACTTGCAAAAAGGGAGATTTGTTCCCGCTCTGCATTGCAGAATTGTTTTACCCCAGACACATTGGACACTTGAACACTTTTGTGACGCGCCTGGATGAGTCAATGAAAGGTTAATTGGTGAACCATGGTCATTTACGTAATTTGAGGATAATGTTTCATTCTTTTCTTCTAAAAATGCCAGAATACTCTGTTTTATAATCCTGGAATGTTGCTGAATGTTTTTCTGATCTATCCTTGAATTGCTTTAGATCATGGCACAATTTATTACTTCCGAAGATCTTTTACCCGGCATAATGTCGTCAGATAGTCATAAGTGTGTCTAATAAAGTTAACTAAATCTAAAACTAACAATTGATGTTTGAAAAATTAAGGAGATACGTTTTTTCTTTCCAGGGCAAGGTAGGGGTGGACAGCTTTTCCTCCTAATGAAGCATATAATTTAGAAACAGTTGATTATTTTCTTTTTAGGCCATACTTGTCTGAAATGAATACAAAAAATGATCTGAAAAAACAAAAAATACATTTCACACGCGCAGTCCACTGTATGGGTCAGTAGCTCCCCCTGTCCTGTTTCACAGCTTCAAACTAACTGCTGGTCTTGTCACTGGTTGGCACAAACACTTCTGCACGTTCAACACAGATGGAGTTGCAGCTTCATCAGTTGTAAAGCGTGGTGAAAGTGGATACTAGATTTGAGAGATACTCTTAAACAAAGTTTCAGCTCAAGACACTCAGGCTTATTTGCCATGATTGTTTTGATGACAGCCATGTTCAGACCAATTCCTGATTTAATCCATTTAAAAAAAAAAGAGGTTAAATAATGATAATCACAATTATAATGAAATGTTGCAAGTTCAGCTAGATTGTAATAGTAGTAGTTTAACACTCGTAAGTATTTGTCTTGTTGTTTCAGTACGAATATTTTGCGCACAGCATTCTGATAAAAACCCGTCCCTAGGAGCTGGAGAATGCATACACTGATAATCATAGGGATTTTTTTTTTCTGTCATATTTTCCCTTTCCAGTGTGTGGGTTAAAGTTAAAAGGTTTCTTCTAATTATTTTCCAAATGCCTACACACCAGTCATTTTGCAATGTCACACATAAAAAGCCCTTTACTAAAAAACTAATATCATCTTCTCATTTTAATAAAAGTGCTCGCCGGATGTTTGTCATATGATTAGTTGGGTTGTTTCATCATAAGTATCCTGGGTGTAAAACATCACAACACTCAAAAGTTTCAAGAGAAGCTTTATGTCACCTTCCATGCCAACCTTGAGCTCTGAGCCAATATAAAGCTACGTATTAAATAAAGGTGATGACCTGTGGTTCCTGGAGGAAACAAGGTCTCAGTAAGTATCAAGTCTATAGTTGAACATATGAAAGTAAATCAGATAAGGCTTCTACATCATCCTGTCCCAATTTGGTGTTTTCCTCTCACTGACGTATCGACCACAGTGACGTGACAACGATATAAGCAAGCGTAGTGAGAGTAAGCAAGACAACCAAACCATTCTGCTGAACCTGACAGGGCGGACTCGATCGCTTCCCTAGAGACAAAGACATGAGGAACTTAAATCATCAGTATTATGTGTTTATTAGCGTGTTGGTCATGGTGGTGCATTCAGCATCAGTGCACAACTGCACAACCAAACTAACTAACCATCAAAGACTCCGGTTGGGGGAAATAAGGAAATTCGCTGAAAATCTGACCCATTTGGTAAGTAAACCGAAAATCAAACAATTTCTTTTTTTTTTCTTCATTTTCTCTGCTCAACAATAATCTGTGATGTTTTTATTTTAGAGCTGTGATGCTAAGGTGCCAGATATATATGGAAATAGATGTGAGGTATGTTGGAAATGATGATTGCATTTGTTTCACTGTGGTCTTTCACATCTTTGAAGTCAACCCATTTAGTTCTGATCCAACTTATATTGATGGTTAAAAATATTAGTTTTCTCTTGATTCCAGTGTTTTTTTGTTTTTTTATATCTACATTTAACTACACTGGAATCTGTTCTTTTAATCTAATTGTAGCACCTCGGTCCAATAAAGAAATCCCCTATTATTTTTTCTTTAGATCTGAATGAATTAGAAGATGTGAAGTCCATAAGTGATTATCAACTGTAATGCAGAACTTCCTGTTAGCTACTTTAAACAGTAATGTTTGTATTTTTGTAGTGCAAGTTCTTCTGTAAGGCGGAGGAGGCTCTGAAGAACATTACCTGTAAAGCGTTCAAGAAAAGTCCAGAGGTCATTAAACACCTGAAGGATACCATTAAGCAATACAACAATCAGGTACAACATAACTAGAATAAATCATAAACAAAATCCAAAAAGGCAACTTTATACTGAATTTAATGGAATTAATCCATGTTCTGAAAGAATCAAGATTTTCCTAAATTTATGTTAGTATTATTTGAGATTTGAATTAGCTGGATGTTTCTTCAGGAGCTGATTTGTTGATATTTTTGTCAAAATTGCTTTTGTTTCAGGCAGGGGGGCACAACTGTCCAGTAAATGGCTTCAAAAAAACGACACTATCTACATTTCTACAGAATGTGAAAACATGTGCAAGCCAGGCTCTCAATTATAGAAGATGAAGGGACCTCAAGAAGAATTCTCCACCCCGAGTAAATTATTTATTATAATATTTATGTATTTTTATATTTATTAAACATTTCATTTGTATTTTTATGTGTTTTATTTTATACTTTAATAAATCACATTATGATTGTTCCACAAGTCGTTTTTGGTTTTTATTAAGCCAGGCTTGGCTGTTTAACGTAACATGCAGCGTTTAATGGAAAAACTGGGTGCTTTCAGGTTTGCCAATGCAAAACAACAACATGAGATCAAACATGAATAATAATTTATTAAATAATATCCAGATTATTGTTGGTGTAAACATTTAACATACACTAAAATGAAAATAAACTATTTTACATCCATTACAGGACATTAAAAAAACAAACAAATCATACAAGTGCATCAGGTATACAGATTCATACATCTATGGGTGCATCAAAAGTTGACCCGAGAAAGAAATGGTGCAGAATTAAGAGCTTGATAGCATGCATGCCCTTAATGCTTCTGAAAAAAAATGCAGTTAAAGATTTTACCCACCTCATTTGAATGAAACAAAAGTTTTCTTAGTCTTACTGTAGTGTAATACGATTTTACCTGGTATCCAAATACAATGGAGTAAGCTGTTCATTGAATATTGGTATGTTTATTTATGAGGAGCAAAACAGTCGAAGTTTAAACTCTGAGAGATAAATCCATTAACAGCATACGAAGACATTGCAGTTTGTAGGCCAGCAGTGAAATTTAAATTTAACCAATCCGACTACAGTGCCTTGTAAAGGTCTACGAAGCCCTTGCACTATTTCTCATTTTGTCCCAATACACCAAAAATTATTTCATGTTTTATTTAAAAAAATTTAAATCACTGTCTTTTTATTTAAATTTTTCATTTTATACATACAATTGTGAATACAAAGTTATATGCAATTAACAGACATAAGATAATAGAATAAAATACAGAAAAATAATCCCTACAAAGTGTTTTCATTTGCCCCATCCATAGCACTGCCCAGTAGGTCCACAACCTGTATCTCTACCCCTGACGAGTGCTAAGCACATTTTGATGAAAATTAATTAGTCTGGAATATTATTATACATTTTGGAATGTGTCAAGAAAGGGTCCCCATGTTTTTTCAAATTTACCAAAGGAGGGTTGAAGGGAAAATCTAATCCTCTCCAGTCTCAAGCACAACATAATGTTATAAAGCCAATGCTCATGAGTTGGAGGAGCAGCGACCATCCATCTGATAAGAATTGCGCGCCTTCCCAACAAAGAACAAAATGCCAGCGCCTGTCTTTTAGAAGGTGGTAGAGACAATTCCGCACTACTAAAACCAAAGACAGGCAGGAGAGGGCAAGGTGTTATTGGTACACTGAGGAACCTGGACAGAATGTGAAAAACATCCGTCCAGAACCGGCCAATAATGGGGAAGGACCAACACGTGAATGAGTGTGGCTTCGGCAGTCTTGCACTCATCACAGTATGGGAAGACTTCTGGATAAATGTGAGATAGTTTGCTTTTGGAGAATTGGGCTTTATGTACAACTTTGAATTGAACAAGGCAGTGGTGCGCACGCACACAGAAATGTTGAATTGACAAGTTTGAGTACATTATAGAGGCCCATGTCGCATCTGGTATAACCAAATCCAAGTCCTCTTCCCATGAAGCTTTAAGTCTGAGTGAGGAGGTCTCTGTCACATTCAGCATTTTATTACAAGGCCATGAAACCAGCCCTTTACGTGTCGGGTTCAATAATTAGATGGTTTCCAGCAGTGTGCCCCCTGGCAATGAAGATGAATCTGAGAGACGAGCTTGAATAAAGTTTCTGGTTTGCAGATATCTAAAAAGATTTGATAAAGGGAAACTGTATATGTTGGTAAGTTGTTCAAATGACGCAGATTTATTCTCCATGTAAAGGTCCTTAAAATGGACAAGCCCCTTCCTGTGCCACTCCATAAGCACCCCATCATGGACAAATTATTAAGTACGATTGGACTTAAGAGAGAAAACTTGTGGAGTGTAAAGTATCTTCTAAATTGGCCCCATATTTTCAGTGAATGTTTCACTGCTGGATATAAAATAGAGTTAGATGAAGAAAGTCGAAAAGGGGAACAAAGTATTGTTGGGATGGATATGATGTTGTCACTGGGTAATTCCATAGTCAACCAATCAGGACGGTCACTGGAATTATGATACAAATACCAGAATACTAAACATCTAAGGTTGGCAGCCCAGTAATAAAAATCGACAATTAGCGAGAGAAATCCCCACCACCTATTTAGGTTTTTGTAACTGCAACTTGTAGAGCCTTGGGGGTTTACCCTGCCAGATGTAAGAAGCAAAAATTGAGACAAACTAATTAAAAAACACATTGGGGATAAAAAATAGGTAATGCCTGAAGAAGATATAAAAATTTGGGTAGTATATATATAGCAGAAGAGTCAAGATATTCTTTAAATAGATTTTTATGGGTTTTTTTTGTCACTGTGATACCCAAATATGTCAATTTTTGTCATTCAATTCTTAATGGTAAGTTGGCAAAGTCTGATATAGTTGCATTATCACCCAGATGAAAAAGCTCAGTTTTGCTCAGGTTCAACTTGTACCCAGATAGCCGACCAAATTGGCTAAGCAGATCGAGAGTGGAAGGTAACGAGGTTGATGGTTTGGAAAAAATTGCGGAACATCATCTGCATAGAGCGACACCTTATGTTCCATGTTATTCCTCCAAATACCAGATATTTCCTTACTTGCCTTAAGTGCATGAAAAAGGGCTCTATGGCCAGATCAAAAACCATGGGGCTTAGAGGACAGCCCTGACGGGTGCCTCTTTGTAACTTAAAAGGTTTTGAGGTCTGAACATTGTTACGGACAGTTTAATCCACGAAATTATTTTTACCCAAAGCCAAATCTACCAAGGACTGCAAATAGATAATCAAACACAACTCTATCATTTTATTCTGAAACGCTCTTGATAAAATTCAGCGCAACTTCTGAAGTCAACTCAGTGTAAAACAAAACCCACGTGGGTGGGATCTAGCGCAAACCAAGCCGTTTCCTGAAGGCCCCATATAGTTTGATAGAGAACATAAGACAATAAACTGTTTCATGAAGACCAAGAAAACACAATCGAGCACAGCTAGAGTTGTGCAAAATATTAGTGTTAAAAAAACAACAACAACAATCCGAACTTTAAAAAACAACAGTTAGAAAATAAGTGCACACACCTCGGCCTTATGGAGGAGCTGGAAGAAGAAAACCACTGATGGATTAAAGCCCTGTTTGCAGTTTGCAAAAACTCATGTAGGGGAGAACTTTTTGTCTAAATGGAAATCAATATATTATGTGTAAACCTAATAGTGAACCTAAAAATCACACTCAACATTGAGACATAACAAGAATGAGTTGATGCTGGAATTGCAGCTGAACTTGATTTTACAAAGTACTCTAACGGTACTAAATGGGCTGTAAAGATGCAATTTCTAAGTAATAATTTCCAGTTGTGTGCTTGTCTCAGTTCGTCTATCACATGAAATCTGAACAACATACACTGGAGTTTGTGATTGCAATGTGACAAAATGTGAAAAGTAGAAGTGGGCTGAATAGTTACAAGACACTGCTTCACGCATACTGTATTTAGCTGTGAAGTTTTGCAAACTGAATTTTTTCTGGCTCTGCAGTAATAAATAAAAAAACAGCCATTAGCAAGCGGTTGTTTTCCACAGAAAAGTGTCGCTGGATGACGTTTAAAACCTTTACTATCTACACAGTGTGTGCTAAATATCTATAGCTGCGGAACCATACGCGGGACTAAATAGTTCTTTCATGTTACATCAAAGCTGAAGTAAAGGTAATGCTGTGGTTGAAAGTTGACCTCAACATCACTGCAGAAGAGAATCGATCACTGTGTCCGGTTTTTCAGATCTTTTCCTGTAGGGAGATGAGCACATGATTATAGTTATCAAAATCTTTGCGTGGCTTTAAATTTCCTGACTTCTGAGAACAGCATCGTATCACCACCTCAGCTATTTCCATTTGGTGTCAGCATAATTACAATATCAAAAAGGCTGAAAATACAGGCCTGCAAAAATATTAACCCGAAACACATGAATTGTTTAATAAATAAAAGCAATGAATAAAAAAAGTGCATAAAACTAAAAAACTATCAACGTTGCATTAGCAATTATAATAATTATAATTACCAAAGCTTTGATCTTACATTTAAGTGTAAGTTCAACATAAATTGCTGTAAAATGGAAAAAAAAAAAATCCAGTTTTAACCAAAAACAAAGTTTAAAAATAAGACGGGTTGAAATGACTAAATTATGGTAACGGGATTAAAACTTGATCCAAACACATGCATTATTTTATCTATTATCAGATATGCATCACTTTCAACACACAACCAGTAAATCAGTTGCTCAATTAATCAGTCAATCAAGTAAGTAAGTGCATAAACACAACTTAAAACGTTAACCTCTAAAATTGGGTTTATTTCATTACTGTACATTTTTCATAATGCCGGCAATTACGTTTTTTTTTTTGCTTATATGAGAGATGTCAGGTTTATAAAAGGGTTGGAGTTAAACTGGTTAGGCCCCATTATGTACATATATACATTCAGCTTTTTAAAATGTTTAAGTCGGAATCGAAACGGACGTGATCATGTCAGCAAAATCTTTTTCTGATTTGATAAGAGACGACAATAAAGAAAAAAGGTTTCCTATTTGAAGTCGGTAATCCTAAAACAGAACGTTGTTTCTTTTTGCAGGCTTTTTTAATTTACTTTTTAAACTGGATTAGTTGATTTAAAAAATGTGGACAGTAACTGCATATAAAACCCTCTCCAATCTCATTGCACGATGTGTATAAGGACAATAAAAGGCATTATTCTATTCTATCTGTTTGGGAGGAAATTTACCTTCGTCCGGTCTTCGGTCGGCCACTTTTACTGCTTTTAGAGGTTTTGGGCCTCTCTAGCTTCATCAGGGATTGACGCATGCTCTCCTCCGTGTATGCTAGATAAACGTGGGACAGATCCACCTCAAATGGCTGAAGGTGGAAGAGATGAAAGGTCACTATTGGTTTTGATGAAACTTGGAACTTTTGGACAAATGGAGAACACTCTCAGAGACTCACATCCTTTTCTTTTTTGTCTGGAGCAGGAGCTTGTTTTCTCATATTGTTGCCGGTGTAAGCCACACATTTCTGAAAAAAACACCATTTAGAAACAAGAGCAAACTTTAAGCTCATCGACTCTTTCACACACAACCACACCGTTGAAGTTTAACTCACCAGCTGCCATTCTCCAATGTCTTCATTCCAGTGGACATAGTTTTCAATCATCTCCTACAAACAAAGTAGCATTTTTAAAACAGGAGGAACTTTCACTGCTTTAAAGGATTCCATTGAGATAAATACTTTTAGTTTAAGAACTGTTCGTTTTTATTCTCTTAAACCTTTCAAGGAACATAAAAGCTGCTTTGGTTGTATCCCAGTGTTCATGAAAGGAGTTCTCTAGATCCAACCTGCAGGAGTACTTAGGTGTTTGCATGCTGGCATACATCAGTCACTGGCTGTGATCAATACTTCCCATTATTTATTTAAAGATGTTAATATAAAACCTGTAGGATCTACCCACAAATACCAAGAAATAAAAGTTACACTTTGCAATCCATTTCTATTTAATGTCATTGAATGTGAGAAACAATAAAATTTATTCATTTCTGTCCGGCAGGAGTTGAGACTTTTTACCTTATTTGAACTTGAAAGCCAGATTTTTGTGTACATTTTACTTTGTGATATACAAAATGTTTTAAATTATATCTCCCACCTGGTACTCCTGGGGAATAAAGTTATCTATGATGAGCATCTGGAGCCTTAGCTCTCGACTCAGCTGGCGGATGTTCTCCAGAAGACCCTCGATCTCTCTGTTGTGCTCTTGTTGCAGATCTGCCATCTGATGAATGCAAAGGAAAATAAAGAAAATTTAAGAAACTACTATCATGGAAAGAATCTGCAAAATAACTTATTGCATAAATATATTTCTAATCCAATTTATAGACACACATGGATCTATTCTCAAAAATGAGTAGGATGGACATTTGAATTGAATGGGATTCACATTAAATACAAAAGAAACATAATTAACCAAGCATTTCATTATATAGATTAACTTCAAGATCTCATGGTAACAGTTGCTGTAATCCAAATTTTGAATGTTTTAAGTTCAGAATAGCCAGAATAGCAGAACTCTTACTTTTTTTTTGTTATGCCTACCTCTGATTTGGCAGCCATTAGCATGGTCCACACTTTCTTCAGCTTTTTGGTCTTCCCTTGAGCCTCTTCCTGCAGACTTGTGTACTTCTCCTCTATATCTAAACGTTCTTGCTGTTTAATGTGGAACAAGAGACAATTTATTATACAGCAACATACCGTGTCATATAGTATTTTATTACATTATACAAGGAGGTTCCATTTAAAAAAAAAGTGAAAGAAAAAAAAAAGCCAAATTGTGTCAATGTGAAGTGACAGTATAAAATCAACACAGATCAATGAGTTTGAGAAGGTGACACGGAGTCCAAGAAGTAACATTATGTACAACTGCAATGATTAAGCTTTCTCAGTTTTCAGTAAGCCTTATCTCATATCCTGTATAGCTTGCCTTGGGGACAGACAGCAGACTTTACGTAAAAGCTGCATGAACTTGATTAGTTAACCGTTACCCATCAGACACAAAACCTGATCTTTGCCGTAACTCCAGCAGGCTAGAAAATGCATGCTAGCAGGTATAAATAAATGGTATACTTTTATTGGGTTAAGAAAAAGCTGACTCATAATGTGAAGAGTTCTCTACCAAGCACCTGGATTGTAGTGGATCGCATGTCTTTGTACCTCTTTCTCTTCCAGTTCTTTACGTAGCTGTTCGGCTCTCTTGCGACGTTCCTCAAGCTCATTATTCGATTCATCCAGAAGCTTCTCCTGCTCCTCAGCCTTGGCAAGAAGATCCACTCCACCGACAATCACCTTCTTCTCTAATGCTGACAATTTCTCCAGCAGCAGGTGATGCTCCTGTCTGGGAAACGATAAAAACGCCTTTGCTTAAAGTGTCCACATTTGATCTGAATAACGTCTGGGAATTTTTTAACGGTTGTTTGACTCACTGGGCTTTAAGAAGGTCCTTCTCCCTCTTCTCCAGCTCGGCTCTCGCCTTGTTCCTCTCCTCCTCCTCCATGTCCAGTTTTGCCTCAAGAGCCTTTCTTTCCTCTTCGATCTTTGCCTGCATCTCCACCATCTTGTCTGGAGAAACCTTCTTCCGTCCTGATAAGAGAAGAGAGCATATGATCCACGTTTGTTGGTTACTATTCAGTGGTAATTTATCTTTTAATGGTAATTGCATATCTGGTAAGTCTACTAAGGGAATGAAACAATACACGATATTAAATTCCTAAAATGTGTCTAAATTTTTCTTTCATCCATTTATATTGTTGCATGTATCGTCACAAAGAGTGTAATTGTAAAGTAATGGGTAAATTATGCATGCTTTTTGAAATTTTTAGTTAGTAATGTGGAAGAATGCAATAGTCATAAAGGTGAAAATGACTACTGATAGACTACTGATTCCGATAGAGACACACCTGTGACCATCAATCATTCCTTATACAGTAAATATGGACTGAGAGCCTGTAGGAGGCAAATCAACTCAATTTATGATGTTTGCTACATGATTTAGAACGTTTTTTATTTTATTTTATTTGTTAACACCAACCTCTTTCTTCTTCAATTAAGAGGTGTAAATCAAGTGAAACAGGCATCATGTGCAACACAGAGAGAAAAAACAACAAAGTATTAAAAAGTGATGTCTTGTCTACAGGGAAGGAGACCAAATAGATGTCAAAAAAAATATATATATAAAATAAACAAACTTTCAGGAAAATCAACTAAATGCCAGTCAAGCAGGATGACGCATAGATAAAAAGGAATTTAACTTCACATAACGAAACAAGACGTGGGCGAAACTATGTCTGAGGTTAGGGGGGGGATGGCGGTTCACACAATTAAGTCGGTTAGAAAATGAAGGCCAAAACTTTGGCATTTAATGCTCATGCTGACGCTCTTTTTGACATCAAAGGAGTAACAAATAGGGTAAGACGTGAAACAAAGATTTTAGGCAATGAATCTGAGCAAGCATTCATTCTTAGAAAGATTTACTGAGACCAAGCAGAAACCAGGAACGGGGGGAGACACTTAGAAATGTTGCCCTGTATATGAAGGGAAAGTAGGGAAGCTGCGCCTTAATAATACAGGCGTGATAAAGACACAAAGAATAGGTAAAGCCCTTTTTACACATGTTTTCAACCCTGTAAATGGTTTTGAAAATGCTTTCTAACAAACTGCCCATAAAGGACAGAAATAGTTTTTTTTTTTTTTTGTTACCGCGAAACTCAAAAATATTTTTTTTTGGAGTCGAACTCTATGAGATTAATTTCTTCAACCGATTTTAATAACCGAAGAAACAGACAACAATCTATCTGCCACTAACAACCTGTAGCTATGATTTTTTTCCAGGTTTGTTTGCCTTCGAATGATTAATCTAACGTAATTTCCTATTTAAAATAGGAGCTGTGTGTTTAATTCAGTCAAAAAAATTAGTACGAAACAGATAGATAAACAGATACATAGAGACTATGAACAGGTACGATATTCAATATTTCAAGTATGCTGCAAATCAAACATATTAATTACCCGTTTATAAAATGTCTGAGTTTCTGTGATCGAAAACTGATTTGGCTACAAAAAGTACGAAAATTTAAAGACTTAAAAAGGTGAAAAGGAGACATGTCTGACGTCAGCGATGGAGTCAGACATGTTGGCTCATCAGTAGCCCGCGTGCGTTGTCTCGGGCATAAAAGCTTTTGAGGCAGTTTGCCTTAATTGAGGCTTCTTATGGGATGCCCTCTTCAGCCTGCACAACAGAGAGACTGTTGAATTAGGGCCAGACAGATACATTGCACTGATAAAAACAAAAATGTTTGGCCAAAACTTTAATAAACCAGACTGGGTGTAGATAACGGACCACAACGATGCCATGTGTGTTTTGAAGCAATCTCTCACAATAAAAGCAAGCTTAGATATTAGAAAGTGGGATTCCTTAATTCCTTTTTCTATCAGTTTTGCATTTACTTTAGTGGAAGAAACAAGCAAGCAATATTTTATGTTTGAAGGCAATTCGATATTTTTGAAGTGCATTTGTTGCAATATTGAAGCAATCGCCAAAATAATGGAGACTTCAACATTGACGTGCATTTTCTTTTCATAAGTGAGCTGCCATAAAAGGAACACAGTATATAGAGCAAATAAAAAAATGAAATAAAATGGACTGATGAAATATTTTATAGTACAGCTTCTTTAGGAGATCTCATTTAAGTAAGATGATTTTTTTGTTTTTATTTTTAAACCGTTTTGAATAAAATACTTTGAATAAGAGAAAACATGTATTTTTAGGTCAGATAACGTTTTTTTAAGTATTAAAAAACAAAAACAAATTGTGACTAGATCTGAGTAAAATCAACAGTCACGTAGTCACGCCATTTAAAATATCTTTAGAGGAGAGTAAGAGTCACCGTAGCATACGTGCACCATTACTCACACGGCTTTAAATATTATAAAACCTCTACGGTCAAAGTTTAATAGAAAATCCTGGTCCTGACTCAACCTGTAGGATTGACATCACAGCATCAGGAATCCCCCTAAGAAAAAACCACCTACCATTATCAACCAGAACTATTCAAGCTATTTAAGGAGTTTTACAAAACTACAAAGACCTCAGAGTCAAACCAGGAACTAGGCACGTTAATAGATTTAAAATATAGGTCACCCAGATGTAAAAGGGATAAAGCATGCTAAACTAAAGATGCCAAACGTCCTTGAAAAGCTAAGCTCTTTAGTAATTTTTACTTTAAAAACTCGTCTACTCTAATATATTTATACTTCCTTCTCTTCTACCTGAAAATACAGGTAGAAGAGAAGGAAGGTACAGCATGAGGCGAACAAAATTTAAAGCGCACGACTAGTTACGGCAGCAAATATATCACAGATTTAATATAAAAGCTTTTTTTTCACGTTCTCATGTGTGAAAAGGGCTACAATTTTTTTCTTTTTGGGCCGGTGTGCTACTCCAACTCACTGTCCCGAAGATCAGCGTCAGAGGAGGTGTCTGTAAACTTTGAACTATTGATGCTGCTGATATCACAACTGTCTGAAAAAGAAGCAGAAGGAAGCCCCGAAGCCCATAGACGGCAAAACAAGAAAGAAAAAGTGAGATACCGGTGGCCGTAGGAAAATGAGCCTCTAAGTTTAAGAGGCGAAGCAAATTAGAGCATGAAAAAGCTGCAGGTTCAGACATGCGAACTGCTGATGTAGCAGATCAAGCAAGCTCAGAGAAAACAAATAAAAAAAATGAAAGTGTGAGTTAACCAGAATTTTAATGTGAGGAAAAAATTATTCTTGCTCATTTTTCAAACCAGTCACATTTAGGATTCCACGTTGAGTATAACAGGGGGAACTTCTAACCGAACACGCAATATGGTCAATAAGGTTAAACACAGCTTTAGTCATGTCATGCATAACACCTCAAAACAACTTAAAACGCGCTAACGATCTAAAGACTAATACTGACTCAAATTAGCATTAAAACACATAACTGATCAAACAAGATGTGAATTTGCTAAGGTTATAGATGGTTATCTGGTCCTGTGCCAAACCACACAAAAAACTGCAACGACAGATTTAGTCTTACACAACACTCTTGGAAGTCTAAGTTTACACCAGCTTTGCCTGATTACGACCAACTCTTACCCCTTCTTCGCCGTCGGCCTTCTCCCGCATCATCATCCCCTTCATCCATCTCCTCTGAGGCACTGCCGTCCGAGCCGGAGATTTCCTCGCCTAGCGTTGCACAAACAACCTTTTTAGGGAAACATTTTAATTTCTGATACAAGCATGTGCAATCTGAGCTACACAGGTAGCTCATGTTGTTGATGTTTAGCTTCTTACCCTCCTCCAGCTTCTTCTTGAGATCCTCGATCTCTTTCTGAAACTGCCGCAGAAGGGCATCCTTGGGGTCCTCATTGATTCTGGCTTTGTTTTTGATGTTTTTAGCCCTGTTAGCGTAGCGCAGGGTGCTGATGGTCTCGTCGTAGTTGTAATCTGCGGGACCTATATTTGCACACTGTTGGGAAAACGTATGTTGTGTGAGACACTAATGGTATCAACAGTAAGCTCGACTATCGATGTGATCATTTTAATGTGGGATTAAATGGAAACCAAGTTTAACACTGACACACAAGCATTGTCAGAATGCATATCCTCTTCCTGTGTATCAATAATGCATGACTTTGGCAAACAGGCTACCAATTCTGTGCTCAAACCCAAGCCGTACCATCATGGTCTTGGAGTTTCCTCCTAGCGAGTCCTGCAGTAAACGGGTCAGCTTTGAGTTTCTGTAGGGGACGTGAGTGCTCTTGCCGTCCACCAGGGCGGAGATGACGTTACCCAGGGTAGAGAGGGAGAGATTGATCTTCGTCGCCTCCTTCAGACGCTGACCCGTCGCTCCAGTTTTGCCCTGCCTTTCTGAGCCCTGCGTGTGTGTGTTAAGTTAATACATGAAGGTTATACAGAAGATACATAGAGATGCTTTTGTACAGGCTTTGTAGGTTATTTACTAATAACGTACTGCAAGATCCACGAGATGAAGCTTTCCCATGAGTACATGTTGATTCCCATCTACTCCCTTCTCACTGCACTCGATGGTGATGGTGAAGATGGCATGAGAGCGGGAGCTGTGCTCGTTCATGTTTGTGGCACCAACGGACCCTGAACAAAAACAACACCCGATTAGCTCAAGCTTGACTTTTCGAGTTCCTCGCCAAAGCTTTGGGGCTGTTTTATTGACCAATGGGAATCTTGCAAAACGTCTGAATTAATGCGAGCAAGCAATCTATTTAGTGTTCATTTCCAGTCTCACTCAGACATTTACATACTTTCACAGCAGCTATGACGGTCACGTACGCCAGGCTAACATTTTGCTTTGGTTTTCCAAAAGGCTTCACGTCCTCCAAAACCAGCTTTAAAGTATCTTGTTTTTAAGAATTCTCATTTTGTCCTCCAACGATACATTCAGTTGTGAAATGCACTCCTAACCACAGAACCTCAGCAAGTGTTCATAGATTTAAAAACCTCCCCACATACATATACCTTAGTCACCTAGCTTTGTCTTGTGCAACCATAAATATTTTTTCTAGAAGGCATTTTTTAGCCATTGTTTGGCTAATTTAAAGGGTTTTCTAATTTAGTAATTAACCTTCTTCTGCAGCTTTTTTTGAAAGACAAGAGTGATGCACAACTATATTGACCCACTGATATCAGTATGCATCAACAATACTGCAAATTACATATTGGAACGTAGAATAGATTGGTTATTAATTATATTCGAATAGGCCAAATTTATAACTTGAATGCCAACAAAACAAACATAAATCCTGTTGGATTCAGTCCTACAATAGTGAGTGAGAATTTACAGTCAGGACGTCAAATTGACTTACAGGTCAAAAAAAGCAATGGAGAAGTTACAAAATAATAAGGTCAAAAGTGAGGGAAATATATATATTCATCACAAGTAATATTAATCAATGCAACATAAAAAAAACCACACACTCTTGATCTGTATTTTTTTTCCTTTTGTGCAACTATGAAACTGTTTACTAGTGGGTAAAATGACGAGGAGTCTGTTGCGTTATGAGCATCAGCTTAACGAAAAGCTGCCTACTTTCAGTTTGCAGTGCATTGCTCATAACGTACCCATAATGATTTTTATCTCAACAATCAACTTTTATTCTGATGACAATCAGAAAAAAAAAAAGACACAATCCATCCTTGCACTGTGACTGCACTCGTTGTAAAGAAAGTTGTTTGCAGTAACATAGCCTGAAATTATAAGCCCTGTATTTGAATGGTCATATAAGGAAACCCATACCAGCTTATTATTGGCCACATGTTTTTTTCCCTCATGACAAAAGATAAATATGGTATTATTGTAATCGCTATACTGAGAAAATTACTAAGCGCCAGCATTGCTCAGCTTCTTACAGTCTTCCCCTTCGTGATCTGTTCTCTCCTCATCCTTCTAACTGATTCCAGAGCAAAATTCACTTTTCCACTGTTCAATTACACATTTTTATTTTAAAATGTCTGCAATGTGTGCTTTAAAAGGGAACAAACCCTACATAGGCGAGCAAAAAGCAGAGGATTAGCATTAAATGATATCCAAACATTAAAAAAACAGCTACTCAATGTAAGTGTTGCTTAAAACCTTCAAGTTGAATCAGCTACAGATGAAATACATTTCATTTGTTACGTGCCTACATATGCTAGTTCATTATGATTGACATTCCCAATACTGGTTTAGAACTACAGCAATAGCAAAAGGTTAATATGTTTGCTATGTAGTAATAAATGATAAGCATAATGTTTTGAGTTGTACCTTCTCTCTTACTTTAACTATAGTATAATCCAAATATTATAATAGAGTTGTGTTCTGATGTCTTTATTTCCTGAGAAATTTTTGTGTTATCTATTAAATTGAGCAAATACACACTAATCATAACACGATCATCTTAGAAAGTAATACATATTTTCCAAATGGCCTAACAGGAGGTGATGTGATAATTATATGCTGCCTGCATTGCATTTTTCATGCATGTTCATTAATGTCTTAACAGTAAACCGACCTTAACACATAACAAATGTGACATTACCTAAGCATAGCTAGCATTATCTCATATGTTCAGTTAAACAGTTGTATTTTCACCCCCATAGAGAACAAACTATTAAATGTAACTTAATATTGAAACTTAAAAATGTGCAAAGATGAATTTTTAAAGAGTTGTTTGGTCAAAAGCTGGATGGAGCAGAAAAACACAAGTGTTTTACAAATGCCACTTTCTACATAGAAACCAACAAAAGCTGGCTGTTTTAAATATTCTGAATAGTCTTTGTAATCAAGGGTCCGTTTACAGCTAGTAGGGATGCTCAACAAATAAAAAGGATTTTGCTTAAAGGAGTTCAATTAGTGTGTTTTTTTACATGTGGTAATATAGAAGATGTAAATGTTATATTTCTAACATGATATATTAATTCTACCGATCCCACTACTACTGATAATACTAATAAAACAACAACAGAGATATTAACACATACATTTTTGCTAGTTTTATGACCTTTAGTCTGTAATACCTTTTTGCGTATCTTTAGCATATTTGGACAAAAATTATGATTTTTCATAATAATCATGACAATAATGACATCATGACACTTACTATTTGAGTAAAACAGACGAACAGCATTAGCTGGAAGGCAAATGAATGAAGGCCTGAAAATATCTCTGTGCTTTCATGTTTCTGGACGGTGAGAAAATGTGAAATATTAAACGCAAAGGGGTGAACAAGTCACACTTAAATCCTTGGATGAACTCTGGTGCCCAGATATAAGGTTGACAGGTCTGTCTTGGATACCATTAGGTGTTCCAACAAACATTAAACATTAAAACCCACATGTATTCTGACATTTACTACTGCGGTATTTCTTGTATGGAGTTGTTAGGAAACTACACGCGTATTTAACGGATTCTGTTTGAACTTCTACTGTCACGATTTCCAGTGATCTCAGCTATGCTTACGGTTTTTGTGACCCAGTGTCATAATCCGGTCCATGTCATCAGCATTGTTAACGACATAACCAGAGAGGTCTTTGATGTACACACCGACATCTGGTCTTTCTTTGACCTATAAAAAAAAAAAAAAAAGAAGATCTTTATCATTTTAAGCTGCAACAGTTATGAACCCAAACCACAAATCTGCTTTTGAAGACAACTTGATGAGTAACACTTTTATGATCAGTCTCTAAATTTTGATATCCTGTTACCTCAAGCCTCTGCAACTGGTCCTTGCCCAGCAAGTCCCGCACTTCCTCATTATAAATCTCCAGGTACGACACACGAACTAAAAATCTGTTGAAAATCAAACATAGAAGTGACATGAAAAAAAAAGGCTGATCCTGAAACATGTAATCTTCAAATAAGCTGAGATCCTCTAACGAGGCCTTGTGTAAAGATTTATTTGCACTGCTTACACAATCTAAATGGAAAAAAAACAACTATAGCATTGTGTAAAATGAAAGATAAACTATAACCTAATAAATGTTTTGAGGGAAAGTAGTATGTTTCTTTATAATGGCTTAAATTGTATCCCCCCCAAGAACATAAATACAATCATATAAGTAAAAAACCAACAACTAATAAGTAGGATAAATTATGTGCAGAGCTCTGCAGCAGGATACATTTACCAGTATGTTCGGCTTATACAGGACAACTATTCTGAATGTAAACCAAAAACCATGGTTTACAACTTCCAATAGAGTTATGAGAAGCAGATATGAATTCCTCAGTATTAGCGAGTAACAGTTGCTACTTACTGGTGACATTTTGCATAAATGACTATCAAAGCGGTCTCAACCAATGAAAAACAGTGGCTATATCAGCTGCAAGCCGAAGAGTGTTACACCTAACCGCAAGTTAGGATGTGAGAAAGAGACAAATATGAAAAAAATGTGTTCATTGCAGTTGATTAGTTTAAGTGAAAAATTGTAAAAGTGTTCACAATACCAGGCACTTCTTTAAGTAAGATTTTATTTATTTTCTCCCGTTCTTAGTTCCGTTTCCTAGTGTCATGGAAAATAATTATTACTTTTAAATTTCGTCACTTCTTGTTAAAGTAAACAGATTCTTATATTTTGGGGGAATTTTAGAAGAAAGAACATAAGAGCGTATAAATATAAAATGTAAATAAATAGGTTATATCAAGAAGGCCGTCTGGTTAAATAAGACCAAACTTGAATTTTTTGGTTGAAAAGACAGATGGTGCAAAATAAAGTGCTATCATGGTTATAAAGACTTGAGAGGTGATGTGACAGTTAACCATTCAGTAGGGGGATGGTCCTTAGCATACCGTCAAAAGACAATTGGATGCTTTCGTGCAAAGTCTATTCAAGTGTTAGAAACCCCTCCGTCAGAGCCAGACCGAGTTCAATTTAGAATCTGTGGGAGAACAAACAGATCCTCTCTAGCAAAACCGGCTTAGCATGAGCTAGTGTTCCCGATAAAAAAATGCTTCGGAAAGTTTCCTTTTTTTTTTTTTTAGTTTTTTATTGTGAATAACGGAGATATTTATCACATAAAATCCAAATAAAATCTGTTCAGGTTGGTGGCTGAATGGGGTATAAAAACCTTTGCTAGTCACCGTATAATATTTTTTAAACAATTGCTTGATTTCATACCTGGTGTCACCCTCTGCCTTGGCAATGTGTCCAAAAATATGAGCAAAAGAGTTTGGAATAATCCCTCGGAGTTCTGGTACAGCCCTCACCCCCTCCATGGTGAAGGTTTTTCCTGTGCCGGTTTGCCCATATGCAAAAATGGTGCCTAGAATGGGGATGCAAAGGACAAACATTCCTAATAATATAGATTGTGAAAACTGATAATGACAAAGAATCAAATGCATTTAAGCTTTACACCAAATGTATGAGGTAACTGATTAGAGTTGGTTTAAACAAATCTTTTTGACACAGACAATAACTGTACCGTTATATCCCTCTAAAACCGAGTCCACGATTGGACGGGCCGTGAGATTGTAAACATCCAGCTGCTTGCTGTCGGGTCCAAACACAGTGTCAAAGGTGAACGTCTTCGGAGGTTCCTGTGGTGTCTCCAGTTTGTTCACAGTGATGGTCCCGCGATTCTCATCCACGGCTACGGCCAGCTTGTGGGCCATCATCTTCTCCTTCTGGTTGAGGGGACGACATCTCACCACGACTTTGACTTTATCGCTGACTTCCGGTTTCTCAGCCTTGCTGCTCTGAAATGGATAAAGAAGAAGAAATAATGGACTTATGGGCATAGGGGGGATGTACATGCATACACACATTCATACAACTGAATATTTTGACACGCATACTAACCATGTGTAAAAAACTAAAAACTACCAATCTTTTTAAATAAATGTAAAGAAAAGCTTGTTTCTAGCCTTCATTTTAATTTGTGCCCTACTTAGTTTCTAAGAACCTCTGATTTATAAAAATTTTTACTTTTTTTTTACACACATAAATATCTGCCAGCACAGAGGCTCATTTTATTCATAGACTGACCAACAGTTTAGACGAGTAAGACCCATGATTGTTTTAACACCCCAAACAGAGAAAAGAATAGTAAAGGAGGCAAAGGGAGAATGACAGTTCACTGTCTGAAACTGGCTGCAAACCAGATCTTTGGAAGGCATTCCAGCAAAAAAAAGCAGTTTCAAATGATCAATATGCGAAAAAGCACAATTCAAACCGAGGATCTATGATCACATATGCATCTCCTAAAATGGCACTGAGAAGTTTGCTAGAGTACGTTTGCATCTTGACCTACATTAAACCAGAAAAAGGGTTCTCACTACTTCTTGATCGCAATCAGAAAAGCTACATTACCACAGAAATGCATCAGAAATGCGATTGACGTATTCTGCCACAATCTCAGCCCCTGTACTTAAAAACCCACAGAAAAACCAGTGAGTTCTAGTTAAAAGAAAGAGTGCATAAGAGAGATCGTAGCATTTAGGACAATCTAATTTACATCAATCGGCTTTTTCAGATTCCAGAAAAGATAAAACTCAGCAGATGCAAAAAGAGACGTGGTAATAAAGAATTTATTTGATTAGGGGTGTGCTGCAACAAGAGTCCACAGAGAAATGATCAAAGGTCCCACTCCTTTGAATGCTAAAGTCCCGCAGAACCTGGCAGGAGATCATTGCATCAGCTTATTGACATTAATTGTGCAGATGTGATTTTGCAACAACAGTTATTGTTTGCAGATCTTAGACCAAGAAGATGTTGGTCTAAATCATATGGTGGATTTTAATAATAAACTTGAAAAAAAGTGCAAAAATGTTCTATCAAAAATACTACATTTACTTTAATGATTTTTTTTTTTATGCATCTTCATCAGGGCTGCAACAACTCACTGTCTGATAGCTGAATGCATCAACAAATACACCATTGGGCTCAAACGTAGCCCAATGGTTTAAATGAACCCTTTATCAGTCAAAAACCATATTAGGATGTTGCTAGGTAACCTTAAAGGCTCCCCTTTCACTATAACTGTTTTTCTAACCGCGATACCTGCAATTTTCTCGTAGAGTGAAGAAATAAAAACGCATATAAAATAATTTATTACAATTTAAATCCACACAATAACACATAAAACGCAAAAAAAAATAAACAAATATAAGCCTGCGGAGGCCTTTAACATTCCTCTGTATCCTGTAACCGGTATGCTAACGATGCTAGCCGGGCTGTTAGCATCACATCAACAGAGGAAGGGAGGAACCCTACCTACGAAGAAAACAGAAAACGCTCACACAGAACCAGGCGTGGCGACTTACCGGCATAGCGAGGAAGCAGAATATGCTATATATAAAGGTTTTGCTCGGTTAGAGGTCTTTGGACGTCTGATTTGGTTACTGGTCGCTGAATTAGTGCACCAGTAATGTTGTCATTCTCAGCAGCGGCTTGCAGTCTGGGTCGATGTGCGCATGCGTGTCAGCCGGTCTCCACTAGATAGATGTTTGTATAAAACGGAACAGTAAAATTGACAAATTGACTTTAACCATAAAAAATAAAAAAGGTTAATTTCACTTGCGGATAGTTAACCAAAAAGTAAGGACTAATATATGCCCAAAGTTGCAATCATTGGTACTGCTGCTGTAATTGGTTTAAAAAGCCCCTTCTTTGAAATTAGTATTTATTTGTTACCATGCATGCATGATCTATGGTTTTTACCATGATGTCTGATTGTAAATTATTCATTTAAGAAATGTAGCATATCTAATAAAATAGTCATACTCACACTAAATAATATTTTATATCCAACCGTTCCCTTTAGCAATTCAACTACTCAATTCTTCCAATTACAAGCAATTTATAAACTGTTTACCAAATATCTCAAACACCCAATTGAATCAAAAGCCAAAGATATTCACTTTTAAACCTTAAAAGCAGTTTCCCCAGTGACTGTTCTCAAAGATGACATTGCATTCAAAGTAAAAATCTGGTCTTCTGTTGTGCTAGTTTCAGTTTTATTTTTAGTGTCTTTTATTTGAGCAGGAATTTATTTATTGCATCCTTTTAAAACTAAAACCTTGTTAAATCTGTACTATGCATTTTTCTTTGTAAATGAACAAAACGTTTGTGTTCTTGCATTTTAAATGAAAAAAATACATAAAAAAAAGACCTCAAACAATAACTTTCTGCACTCTCTGTTGTGAGCCACAGATAATTTGATGATTTGAAATCATTCCCTTATCTTTATCACTGATACAAATCAGTGTCTGCAGTAACCGTGGCATAGTGTGGAGAGAAATAAAAAGTTGCAGGTCATCAGCATTTGCTCAGGTTTTATTATCTCAAAAATGACACGAAGTGATAAAAAAGTTGTCAACTCTGCCAGTTCACATCTGAGCTTAGTACAAAAAACCCCCACAAACACTTCTGTTCATCCCCCGGTGTGTTACAATCAACTTATTTAGATTCAGCACTTCAGGTCAAATTAAGAGGTTTTTGAAGTATCAATGGTGAAATGTAAATTAATTCCATCAGTCTCAGTCCAGTGGTGTGGTTGCACTCCTGACAAAACAGCTGCTAAATTATCTTAACGAGCCATGCAGTTTCATCAGAGTAATTCTTACGGAGATTTATAACTGTCATTATGGTTGCAGAGTTTAGTTTTGCTCAACATACGCTTGGTTCGGCTATACTTTGTTCGAGTCAGTGCTGTTGCATTCATTCCTGCCTTGTGATCAATCCTCACACTTTGGTCTTTACTGGTTCATAGCAGCCCTAAAACTGAACTAAAAAAATATTTAAAAGGAAATTAACAAGGACTCAAAAGACCAGACTTAAATGTTTCATAACTATACTTTATCAACACAAAAGCAGTACAGATAATTCACTTAATATGTACAAATATAATAGATTTGTTTTTCTTGGTGGGTTTTGGACAAAGGCACTCACCAAAGTGTGTAACAGATAAAGCAAGGAACCTAAAGTGGGCTGTAGTGCAAAACTTCAACATCATGTGTTAAAAAACATGCGCAATAAAATAAAAAAAGGATGCAAAATACATCTCTTTGAGACTTTACCCAAGCTCTCACATCCATTCAGGTCCTCAAATAAAACCCTGGTATTTCGATCGTCGTCTGTCAGGATTCAGTTTTGAATGTCAACACTAATTTTGTTCAGTTGGTCCGTTAAGTTGTTTGGCTTCTTCAAACAGGTATAAAAAGTCAGCTGAGCCTCTCGAGGGCTTGGAGAATAGTGCCGTGAAAGATGCCGGTTTGTCCCGTGCTCTCCTGCATGAGGAAGACCCGTCCGTCGGGGCGAGGTCTGTGGAGGAGGACCAGCTCGCCCGGAAGCAGACTGAGCTCTGAGTCTGTCTGGGCCAGATGTGCTGTGGTCACTCTGTGTCTGGAAATCAGGAAAGACAAAAAATAATTCATATCAGTAACTGCTCAGGTTAAAAGCAAGGGAGGACCCCAAGCTGAGGTTTACCTGACGGGGCTGAACTGAGCAGACAGGGCTGACAGCGATGGCTGGGAGTGGAATGGCTTCTGTGGGTTAGAGTTTGGATCAGAGGTGGCCACTTCAAAGCCCTTTCTAACCGAACCCTTTCCGTCTTTGAGAAGGATCCCCGGTCCATCTCTCCCCATTGTGAGAGACGGGGCCCACACTTCCAGAGGGAGGGACCCAGGACGGCAATTAGGATGAACCTGAGACCCCGACGACCAGGAGGAGGTCCGATGCCTCACAGGGGGAGACTCTTCATCCGTCTGGAACCGTACTGATTTTGGAGACTTTGGATACGCAGACAAAAATGTAATCACGTAAAAATCCCAAGAGGTGGACGGGGAAAGGAGTAAAAAAGGAATCTGGCTTTACCTTATCCATGTTGTTTTTTTGTGAGTCTGGTTTAACCAAAATCGACTGCGGTGCGTTTATGGCAGGCTGCCTGTGACGCTGAAATGTTGCTTCATGTGAGACACCAAAGCTCCTGTCCTTCATGGCCGCGCTGTGTCCAAAAGATGGCGCTGCTGGCTCAGTCATCCAGCCGTAAGGTCTGGAGTTGGGTGGGAAGCTGGTGTTTCTCTTTCTCTGCAGGGCGGGCGAATAGCCAGATGCCTGAATTTGTGCGAAAGGTTGCGAGTTGGACGGGATGTTGTGAGAGGACACGTGGGAGGGACGGCTTGAGGCTGAAATGAAAGATCAAAAGGTTTATTTTATTTGACAACCTTCCTGGCCAAGCGTCCCCATAAAGCAGCCCATGATTAGACAGGTTTTCTTTTTCTTACTGACATCTGTGCGGGTTGAAAACTCGTCTCACTGTGTCCCAACCAGTTATATATGACTCGTAGAAGGATGGTTTAGCAGCTCCAAGGGAGGACACAGCCTGCTGCGCTCCGTTTGGCACAGATGACGTCTGTCCTGTGGAGAATTTCGCTCCATCACCGCCTACTCTGTCGAGGGCAAGGACCACAACGGGATGCTTTGCAGCGGTGGGCTTCTTCCCAGACAGGGTGCTGTAATGTGAAGGCATATTCGCTTCTTTGGTCTCCAAAAGTCGGGCAGAGGTTCTGTAGTTTAGCAAAAATGCATGTAATTTAAAAAACATAACAAAAAAAGTACTTTTTCACATTTTAACCAAAGACACAAGTGTGCAAAAATGTGTTGTATAGAATGCGCCAACACAATGCAGCGCATATTTCTGGAGTTGACTTATCGAAACACAGTTATACTTTTTTATTCCAAATTATAATCTGAAAAAGTATGCAATGCATTTTATTCAGCTCTATTACTCTGTTACCCCAAAATCAAATCATTAAACATATTTTCTTAAACATGTATTGAAACCTCAGCATTATTATGTCGGTTCTGTGAACACCTCCGAGTCTTTTCCTTGGAGAACTTCAGTATACAAAAAACATTATGACACCCAAGGAACCACCTAAAGTAGCATGCAGAGCAAGGATGGCATTTATCAGTAAAACAGGCAAACAGGGCCGCAGTAACTCTGGAGGAGCTGCAGATATTTACACCTCCAAGCAGGAAGCTTTATTTTAGTTAGCACAATTGTTACATGAGGTAATTCTAAGTTATTTAACGGACATGAAAGAATAGACAAAATTACAAAAAAAGGTAAATTCCTTAAACAGAGACAATAAAATATAATAACCTTAAATATAAAGCTTAATTTAGGCTCATCTTACAGCAGGAAACCTTAAACACTGGGATGGTTTACAGCAAATCAAATCTTAATCATCTTTTGAAACGGCCCAGTCAAAGTCTAAAACAAATTTTTGTTGTTGAAACACACTCTGTCAGACCTTCAGGAGTGACTGCATTAAACAGGTGGTTTCGTACAGCATTGACTCGGGAGAACAAATGCCAACCAATCCTCTTAAAACCTTATATGTGTGGTTGTGATATGATAAAATGTGAAACAATTAGGAGTGTAAAAAGCTGAGTGTTGAGACCTTACATAATACATTACATAGCGCTTTTATAATGCATTTATCATATCTGCTTATTTGAGCACTGAGCTCCCCCCTAAAGCTTTTTAATTTTGATTTAAACAATACAGGTCTAAGATTTCTTAATATAAAGCCTTCTTCATCTATTTCAATGTGGCCCCTTACCTGAGCACAGGGGTGATGTAGTTGCTAGGAAGGATGCCCACTTTCCCCGTTCGCAGCGACAGCCCACGCAGCCAGCCTTCTTTGAACTTTCCGTACACGCCCACCATCTCTCCTGTTCTCAGCTCCAGCTCCTCCGGTCGCCGAGGTTTGTAAGAGTACAGGACAGCGCACCTGTAGGCACACCCCGGGGTTTATCTGAGTCGTTACCAATCTTTCATGGTCCATAAACGTCAACATAAGCTTTTCCTATTATATTCTTAATACTTTCATCCTGTTCTTAATCACGTAATGTTTTAGAAATGACTCACACGCTGATGGAGAGCTGCTGCGTGTAGGTGTTTTTGCCGTCTGCAGAGGAGGAGGCCGTTTGGGGGCTCATCAAAGCCATGGCGATCATCGACGGGGTCTTTTCACTCTAGAAAAACAAAAAACAAATCAGATCTAAAATTATAATAGGAAAATTAAAGCATGATGCGTAACCCAAAATGAAAGGAGATTTGTGTAGGAGATGAGTCCACAGGGGCATTTCTTTGAATTTCATTACTTTTTTAACCTCATGAGTCAACAAGAGATCCTATGGTGGGTTTAAATTTTAAATAGAAATTTAAATAGAAAACTACAAAAAATTGTTTGCTTTGAACAGAGAGTGAAAATAATTGCACCAGCTTTGTGTTTGACCCACCTCACAGCAGCAAAGCAAAAAGCACTATTTTAAATAAACAACTGATCAACCTGTTATTTACATTAAATTAAGTATTTATCTAGAAAAAGCTTTTGTGGACAGAATGTGTTGGATTTTAAAAAGAAAGTAAATAGTACACTTTCAGCTCCTTTACAGATTTCTTTTGAGTTCACAGTTAAATCACAACTGCAGAAAATCTGCATAAAGCAATGCAGAATATCACATAAATAAGTGGCAATGGAAGCTTGTTTAGTACAGTTTTATAAACACATCTTCTCTGTGCTATACTGAGAGTTGAGAAATGTTTTAACGCAGGCGGTGAGTCAGCCACGACGTTGGCAGTGACTGACATAAAGGTGAGCCGGCTGACCGTTAAAGATCCAGTTTGGAGCTTAATCCCTCACGTTAGAAGTCTGATGATGGTCTTAATGAGGCTTGACAGGATGAGTTTCTGTTTTTTCTTAAACCACGACTACAGCCCACATTATTTTCATGCACTCACTAAGAATAGGAGGAAAAACATGTTTGTGCTGCCCTTTATCTTTTGTTATGACAGACATTTGATGCTATTCATAGCTTTCTACCACTTATCTTTTACTTAAAGCAGTGCAGCTGGCCAGTGGGCACTAAAGCTTAAAAGCACAAAGACCAAATTTATTAAGATGCAGCCGACTTAAATAAAGTAGAATAAACAAATAAAATCATAAAGCTGAACTGAAAAAAGTAGGAATCCAATAAAGTTTTTTTATTTTATTTCCTCTGTTAGAGTATACACCTAATAATACCAAAAATAATGATAATAATTGTATTAGGCCTTTACAATTTTGGGTAAACAAATGTTTTTCATGGAAGAGGTTTCGCACAAATGTAAATTGCAATAAAATAATATAAAGTAAAAGTATTTGCTTTTAATTTACAAGTTATTTTAAGAATCAAATTACACAAAAACAATTTTCTAACATTATGCAACATAGGAAAATACATTTTTATTTGAATTATTTACGTTTTTAAATATCTTGTAAATCTCAATACAAAAAGACACTCAAACATGTTTTTTATATATTGTGAAAACATGTACATTGGGCCACTTAGTCCCAAAAACAGCAAGCTACAGGTATCTCAGATTAACTACAGAACTCACTGATAATCCCATTCCCACTTTTTAGACTAAATTGTTGTTTAGTGCTTACATTTTCCTAACAATGATGTCATCATGAAACACTGGGACAAACCCACTTACAACCCACTTTTTTGCCGAACTGGTCCCAAGATAGAACCTAATGAGAATTAAAAATTTTTTTGTGTGCTTTTCAAATTGGGAAACATTTACTAACCAGATTTTTCCATCATAACGCAAATATGGGTTTTTAGCATAGAGCCATTACGGCTCCTGCAGACAGTCCTGTGTGGGGCCCAATTTAAAACCTATTTCCAACCCATATGTGTCTCAAATGTAAATGTTTCCTGGCTTCTGAAAAGAACCTTTATTGTTAGAAGAAACAAGGACTGAGCCATTAGATCACAACAAAGAGAAGTATGATAGCAGTAGCAACTTAACAAGGGGCCTCATTGCTGCTGGTGCAAAGAAGAATGGAGGACTTGTCCAATTTCCTCAGTTACGGATTAAATCTACCGCTAGATGGCTAAAACTTTAATAGTCAAAATCAAAAAATGCAAAGACATTAACCAGTAAAAAACTATTGCTTTATTGTTAACTAGATCACACATAATTGCATGTATTTTCTTTAATATTAATATAAGGATAAATAAAAGTGCTGATCAATTTATCAATCACACCATTTATTTAATTCGGCTGTAAATGCGTTTAAACTGAAAAGATCCTATGGAAGGCTAAGGTAGCTATTTTTAGACCTCAGTTGTCTGTCGGAATCAGACAGAAAAGTAAGAAAATATACTTCAGAACTGTTATTTATTTAACTGATTTCATCATTTTCCTCATAGATCTGTTTCAAATTACTCTTTGTTCGTATTTGTCGAAGGGAAATTAAAGCTGTTTCGCATTTGCTGAAACCTCTGCTCCTGTCGGCTGAAACCATAAATCTTCGTCAGGGTGCATCGTCCGGATTGATTAGCGGAGACAACCGTTCGTTTAACAGTTGCGCGATTACATGTGTCAAAAAGGGGGATCCTTTTGTCTTTGGCTCAGCCGAACAAACTGTCAATAAAACAAATGCAGTTCTAATAAGTAAATAATTTGTCAACCGTATTTCCTTTAATGTCTTAAAGCTTGAGAACTTGAATTTCACCACGCCCCAAAGTTTATTTAAATGTTTGAGAAAATTAAATGTTTTCACTAAAGGTGACTCATCTAAAATGCAGCACAATCTGCACATCTTGTAAAACCCGCAACAAATACATCAAAACTATGGGCTTTAATGGAGAAAGAATCAGTGCATTGGGTGATCCACATTACTATCATCATTCTTCAATTTGTTGTATAGTTTGTACTAATGTATTGTTAAATGGTGGCAGTTTAAAACAGTTTGTTGATGGAAATGACACCACCTGTTTCTACGAGGTTGAGCTTTACACAAAAAGGAAGAAATGAAAGACAAAAACCTAAATGATTTCAAGCTAAGACCAGAAACCAGAATGTGTTATTATAAACATAATTCAGAAATAATAATAAAGATAAGGTAAAAAATTAATTGACCAAGCTCTGCTATAGTAGAAACCCATTAATGAATGTTGAGAAAGCAATAAGAACAGACCATTGTCATTTCATCCCAAAACTCTATTTGCTACCCCTCAAAAGAAAACCAATCCATATCCACATGATGCAATCATGCATTATACGCTTTTATATTTGTGTGTTATCTCACAATTGGAAAGATACACAATAAAAAAATGCTCAAATTTCAGTACTAACTTAAAATAATAAAATAACTTGTACAAGAAATTATTTTTACAGTCAAAAAGCATGTTTCCTCATTTTAACCTATAAGTGGAATAGTTAAATCATCAGTTTTCAAGCCAGTTACCAAATATCTTCCCGGTGAGTAGAAGTAGTTTAAAGGTTGGGCAGTTAAGAAAAAACACATCTTATGTTGATTTTACAATAGTTATAAATGGTGGAAGCAGGATCATGCTGCACTGTTTGTTTTTTGTGTCTGAATAACCTCCCAATAATGGCTGACGTCCTGGTGAGCAAAATGTGAGAACTTCAAATTCTCAGGGAGTACTAAAAGCAATCCTGAAGGAGACGCGCCCTACTCTAACCAAAACACCACTGCATTAACTTAATCCAGCTGTGTTTTCAGTGGAAACTGTCACAGAAATTTCGTCACGGCCAATAAAGGAAACATAGAGCCATAAGATGACTGAGGGAATAAATGCTGTCACTTTGTGGAGAGAATGTGGTGAAAAGTTTGGGGTGTGGAGAGATATTAAATTTAGTCCGAGATAAGGGATGACTGTTTGGTCTTTTCAAGGTCACGAAAAAGCATTTGCATTGGATTTAATTTCAGCTTCGACAAACCCACCATTAAATAAATCAGGTGAATTATTAGGATTTTTTAAATTGTTTCACAAGCAGAATTTGATTTTTTTGATTATTTTATTGAGCTGCACCGTACCATTACACTACCGCTACTCACTGCAAGTGGGATGTTGTTTGTGGCATCAGTTTTATACCCGATTAAACAGGACACAAAATAAAATAAAATAAAGAAATAAGACAACTACTTTGTTTTTGTCAGTCCACAGAGTATTTCCTAAAGGTTAATAGGGATCATCATAGCCGCAGTATATGATGAAATAAAATCATTAAATTGTAAAATGATAACATATAATTTGTATTATAAGTCAGTAAATATCCTAGTAAAATAAATGTTTATGTTTAGCCACTAGATTATATTGATCTTTAAATCGTAAGCAGCAGCTCAGTTCGCATGAGACATGAGATGGAGCTGGTTTTGAAAATATTTTAACTGGTCAGTCACTTTTGAACTGAACCTGCATTAAGACCATAATGATTCCAGGGATGCAGCTTTTTTACGCGTGTCTTTATCATGCGTGATATAAATGAATTATCTCTGGAGCTCTATGAGGTCCAAACAGGCCTGTTAAATAAACAATTGACCTAAAGCAGATCTAAAACATCTGAACACTGCAAAGACCAAACCGGTTCGACGCTGCATTAGATAGTAAACACATAAAATAAATCTTTACAGAACTCAAACATATCTTTATAAATGTATTTTATACCTTTAAGATACATTAAAAATGGTCCTTTTAATGGATAGCTTGGATGGTTCCTTTTTTAAAGATGTATTTCACTTTTGGTTTTTTTCAAATGACTAAATGCTTTAAGAAGACATGGTAAAATTCTAGATCTAATTCTGGAAACATGACTGATGTTAATGTGACTTAAAATTTGTGACTGTTCTCTGTTATCTGAGTATAGGGACTGGATCAACTGAGCTGGTGACAATGTCTCATCAGAAAAAGAAAGTCCCTTGTGAAGATCATTTTGTAATAGAAAAATCGAAATCCCCCTAATATAAACAAATGTGTCACTAGAAACAAAATCCCTTTCAGGAAATGTAAGAAATATTTCCATTTCATTTCATTAAATTAATCTGATGCAAATCAAAACGTTTTTTTATGCCAAAAGGAAAGAGCGATTCCCCTGGGAGAGTGAGACATGATCTTATATAGATTTTGCTTTAGCTTTTCTATCGTCATCTGAAATCCTGGCCTTACGTAACCACGCCGACATC
The DNA here is from genome assembly GCA_032876305.1 of Orestias chungarensis. Taxonomy (NCBI): domain Eukaryota; kingdom Metazoa; phylum Chordata; class Actinopteri; order Cyprinodontiformes; family Cyprinodontidae; genus Orestias; species Orestias chungarensis. The sequence continues at coordinate 400,905 of JAVLVB010000066.1, read as the reverse complement.
CACAGTGATGCGCACCGTTTCCCTAACAGTGGGAGCAATGCTGCGGCTCTCTGACAAGACATCAGTACCTCAGGTGGAACTTCCCAGGTGACCAAACCCGGTAGGGGGGCTCGGCCATCTGGGAGAGCCCCCCCCCCGGACTGGGAGAGGAAGCCTTGTCAGCCATTATGGCCAACTGATGTACATTTGTTACCTGCTTAGTGAAGAGGAAGGAGGATAGTGTGGTCTGTTATGTAACCAACTTCACAAGTGACTCATCATCATCAGGAGCAGCAGCATGAGCAGAATAAGTAAACACACTGAGGGACACTCTAAACCTCCCACTCTCCACGTCTTTCTCTCATTTGTCCACCTCCTTCCTTCTCCCTCTTGTAGTTTTCCTTTTTTTTCTTCTCTTCTCGTCTCATAACTTTATTTCCTTAGAAAAATGTCCTCCCCCACTTCCTGTGTTGCTTCTTATCGCTCTTCTCAGGTAGCCTCCACTTCCTTCCCTGCCTGTTCTGTTTTTTTATTTATTTCACACCTCTTCTTTCGCTGGAACGTGTAATTGCAGGTTAGAGCTGTGAAATCCAAGGTAAATTAGGGGAAATCATTATGTGAGGGGGCAGACCAGCAGATTACATTATCAAGCCTTTCTTTCTCTGTAAACGCATTGGTTCTGCTCTATTGTTCCCTCAAATAAAAACAGGAAATAAACCTGGACCTCTTTTGAAATTATATCTTGTATTTGAAATTTTGTTTACAAATCAACCTTCATTAGCTGCTGTATGTTGGTGGCTAAATAAATCCAGTTCTATTTGCACAACAAATCAACTGGTGACAGGAATCGAACAATTCTAAGCTTACTTCATCCCGACAGCCACACTCAGCGTGGAACCAGTTATTTGAAGAAAGGAGACGCAGATTAGATATTTTCAATATCAGTGAGGTGTTTAAAACAACGTCAAAGGAAAGTGTAAAAGGATTTAAATTATTCTAGAAAAGAGGCGATCCTTCAGCAGGAAGGCTTAACCAAAAGCAAAAATATTCTTCAATGATGAAGGATTTCAAAGTGACAACAACATTACAGAAACAGGAGTGTTATAAGTACCTCGGTGTAAATCTGCTAGAATAAATATTTTTAGACATTAAGTGATGAAAAATCTCTTGATTTTAAGTGTTGCTCTCTAACTTCGAGTAGTTTAGGTGAAGCCATTGTTATTTTACTAGAAAACATTTCATTATGAAAACAATCACACTTTCATTTGATTCAGCAAACTTACCTATATTTAGAGTTTCTTAGAGTTAATCATTTACATTTACATTTATGCATTTAGCAGATGCTTTTATCCGAAGCGACTCACAAAAAGAGGGCTTAACATCGTTTAACATACGATGCAATTTACCTGCAAAATGCTAGGAGATGATTTAACATTAATGATGAGACTCATTTACAGCATTTAGGTAAACACAGAAGGCCCAAGTACCATACACTGAGTGCTAACTAATATCAAAGGGAGGGGGGGTAATAAGTGCTTTTAGATCTTTCAGGGCAATAGATAATCTCGGAAGAGCTGGGTCTTCAAGGATTTCTTGAAGGTGGAAAGAGAATCTGATGCTCTGATAGTTCACGTAAGATCGTTCCAACAGCGAGGAACCACAAATGATAAGAGTTTAGATTGACCTGCACGGGACTTTGGTCGTGTTAGTTGGCGCTCCTTGGAGGAACGGAGCAGGCGGGCACTGACGTAAGGCTTTAAGAGGGTGTTAAGGTAGATGTTTTTAATTTTAATCAACTGAAATTATTCAGAGCTTTCAGAAATAGTTGATCAAGATGCGAACAATTAGAACAGATTCACTCTTCTGATCAGCGAGTCTCTAGTTCTACAACTCATTTTAAGCAGGCAGAAAAAAAAAAAGGATACAAACCCTGTTTGACGGTAATTCGTCTCTCCCACTGGACTCAGATGATTAAAGACCTTTCCAGTGTTACAGCACATTCTCATTTTTCTTATTTTGCACATTCCCACATCTGTGTTCTCCAAGTAAGAGTAATCCAAGTAATCAAACCCTGGCCAACACATGGGTAAACGCCCCTTTCTCTCATCCGTTTCATCAGCCCATTGTTATTATTTCCCTCCCTGCATTCCTGAGTTCAACTTAATCTTTTTTTTTTTGACTCAAACAAAACATCTCTTTCATCCCACTGATAACCAGCCCCATAAATTTTTTTGCAAGGCAAATGTTTTCTGTTTAGATAAATCCGTAATAAGAAAACAAAGTCAAAAATAGTTTAACTCACAGATGACTAAGGGATAACAGAGAGAAAAGATGATGATCTTGGAGAGTTCGTCTCACCTGCGACGGGTGTCTGTGAGAGTCGGAGCGCCGGCTGTTTTGCCGAGAGTTCACTCTGTGAGCGTGAGATAGGGTACGCGCTGCAGGGGGCGCCGAGAAGTGCTGCGGCTGACCCTGAGGGTTGAAGCTGACGGAGGCGCTTACGGAGGCGCTGATGTCGGCGGGTGGCTGGAAGGAGCTGACTGCGGGCTGTTTTCGCGAAGCATTGAAGGTCTTGGCTTGGACCTGAGGGACTCCGTAATGGGCAGAGCGGCTGGATGTGTCAGCGGCCTTGTCTTTGCCCCCGCTCCTGGAATGATGTTGAGGCTCTGCTGAGTCACTCCCGCTCCGGCCCTTTCCCTTCAGGAGTTTGGCTGCAGCAGAGTTTGCCTGCAAAAGTCGCAGAAGCGCAACTAAAAATCAAGAGGAGCTCATACAACATCCTCTCCTACACGCCACCGCTTGACAACCTTCTGCTCCGACTGATCGGCAAAGCGTTGTCTAAACACACCTACTTATCACAGCTCCCTTCTCCCTTACAACTTGTTGGACAGGCTGGCAGACAGACACGCTAAGTACCGGCCAATCAGCCAAGAAGGGCTGACCGATGCTGAGAAAGGAGCAGGCAGACAGACAGGCATAGCAAGGTTGATGCTGCTGCCTCAGCACTGTGATGTGCTGTTATGTCACCCAGGCAGAGAAAGCATTACCGTGTCTTCACGCCTGGCTGCACGACAAAAGGAGAGACAGGCTCGGAGAGGAAAGAGTAACGAATAGAGGCGAAGATATATGCAAACACAGAATTAAAAAGGAGGTGGAGATAAGAGCAGGTGCACGACAAGGTTTCTTAGTGACAACATGAGAAATATGGAGGAAATTACCAGCAAAACAAGGCTGAACAGCAGTGAACACAACGTGGGATTGTCTGCAATTTTTGTCCGGCGTGGATGAAGTTAATTCCTCAAGGCAGAAAGCACAGAGACGAACAAATGACAGTCAGCATGCTAAGCAAACCCAGCAAACCTGAGTAAGGCACAAAGGCACACTCTAATGAGCAACTGCAGACACAGCACAGCTTCACAGATGAGCCCCCTGCCTCAGCGCTTTGAAGAAACTGTGACCTTTACTGATGAATCAAACATTCAGCTCATAAATAAGGATGCATCCAGCCGGTGGAGCTGTACCCAATCACAGCGGTGACGTGTTTTGCTCCGTTTGAGACTAACATGCTAAAACAGACACGCAAAAAAAAAAAATAGGCAAAAAAAAAATAAAAAAAAGAAACAAGTTTACCTCTAGAAACTTTATGGGACAAAGCCCCGCTCGATCCTCCAGCCTTGCTTCAATCCAGTGCTCGTCCACCCGTCTGATGGCAGTCAGGACGTTACCCTGCAGATCACAAATAGGTCAAAGACGCACAGAGAATACATGGCTGATAAAGAGACAGAGCACATCCCAGAGCCTGAGCACTCAGCCCAGAAACTCTGAGAGTCATTTGTGTGTGTGCTGAGGTATGTAACATCAGCTCACTTTGTGTCTGCAGGCCCGTTGCTTTCTGTGGCTAGCCACAAAAAAAAAAAAAAAGAAAAGACATTTGACCACCTCCATTAAAGTGTACTTTAATGGAAAGCGCCCCTTATATAACGGCTTCGGAGATGCCTCAGGGTAAGTAAGGACCGGTGCAGCGGAGGTCGCCCCCCCCCACAGTTCCATACGTCTCTAAGCTTTCACTCTGCGAAAAGCAGGCAAGCGAACAAAAAGCAGTGACCATTACATAATCGTACCCCCATGAAATTACTGCAGAGTACAGCCAAGATCACTCGTTGTTAGAGGGACTAATGTGCTGGCATGAGGAGGTCATAAATTAGCTATTTTTAAAACTGGTAACTTTTTAAAATCTTTCTAACAAACTAAAACATTTGTCATCATTACTCTAACTCTTTTTTAAGTAAAAATCAAAGGGGCTCAAAGAAATGAGCTGCTGAGCTGCATCGGACAATTTTTTGCCTGGTCGTACCTGACCACTCACCACCGGCTCAGAGATCTGATATTATCTCAGTGAAGGATGCACCTCGAAAACAAAATTATGCTTCAGTGTGTTGAAGCTGTTTCTGAGTGGCTTATACTCAAAGTTATCCATTCTTGTATCAGTACAGTCTTCCGAATAAAATTAAATCATGTCCATAGTTTATTCACTCTCTTAAGAGACGTTTAGCAGATACCAAGAAGAATTACTGAGGTAAACAAGTTCCACTGTTGTGAACTTTAATATTGATAACGTACTGGTTTATATGTCAGCAACCTAAACATAGGTGAGAATTAACATTATCTGGTAATTAATACACACATTTATACTAAATTCTGTCCGGAGCATCTCTATAAATCAAAACATGACCAGACTACTACAATCCAGAATAACCAAATACATTTCTAAAAACAACCAAATTTTGTAGTTCAGGAAAGTGTTGAGAGATTATTTAGGTCAGTGATGTTAGCAGGCGAAAAAATCTTATGGTTAGCACTTTGGTCTTTTTTTTTTTTTTCAAGCAGCTGACTAGCAGTGTGCAGCAACATGTGAGCTCCACATTGTGTGAACAAAATACTTGTCAAGCGAATTTTAAGCAAAGTTTTGAAATGGATATATAAACGCAAATTGTACTGTTTTGGAGTGCTTTGGTTGATTATTTCAAAGTAACTCAGCAACAATCTAAAGCATAATTTCGTCGAATGTAGAAGTTACACATGGCTGTAATACACAGTATAAAGTACAATCAGTTTGCTACATCAGAACTTATTCAGCAAATATGTTTGCATCGCGCTTTCGTGCATTAACAATTATTTGGAGGAACCAAAAACCACCTCATGCAAGAGTAAAAGCGAATTTGAAAACATGATAGTTATTTAAAAAGTCACAATGTCCTTCAAAAGGTTTGACTGTGACACTTCAAAACGCACATAAAGAAAAACTTTGGTGGAAACACAGCAAGTAACTTTTACTTGGTATACCTTGAAATAGGTTACCAAACAAAGCAACAGGGAAGGAATTAATATTTGAGTTTAATTAGTTTAATTTATTTGCCCTTAATAATGCTCTTAATAACATGACTGAAACACATGATATTATAAATGATTGCTAAACATAGATCGATTCAGATCACAGCATCATAATAACTTTAATTTCTACTTGGATGCAATATTTTATAGGCTGAAATAAAATTATTCAATTTCTTTATTCAGAAAAATATTTGGCCATTATGTCAGCCCTTTCTCAATGTATCACAAAAACAAGCCAATAGATAAAAAATAAAAGTGTGCTTCTAATAAGCTTCCATGTAATAAGCCTATGGTTTATTCTTCATCATTAGGAAAGGGCTTTCAGCAACTTCCAACACCCTTTGTCCTGACAACCTGCAGCTGTGATCCCCTTTAAGCGTCCACCCCTAAACAAAGACGTTTTACTAGAGGATGAACTTTGATTTAAGTCCTCAACAAAGCAAAACTAACTAGGAAAGAGGGAAATCTCCATTTTACTGCAAAAGGGATTCAGAAAGTTCAGCAGACCACAGAGGGATCCTACCAGACCTGTAAAACAAGTCAGCAGATCAGACATACAGGTCGAATGAAGAAATTGATATTGGCTTTAGTTGAACTCTCCTAAAACTGTAAAAAATAGAAAGACAAAAGAATAATCCAGCTTTAAAATCACAAATTTGGGCAGTCTTTTACACTCTGGCGATGCTGTACCATGCTAGAGGGGGAAAAAAATCCATTGTACACACGATAAGCTGAAGGCAATGAATGTGATCTTTTCCTGCTGTTTTAGTGCTGTGTTGAGTGGCAGACCTTGAGGAAGCTGATATAATATTTGCTGTCTTCCAGACGCATCTCCTCAGGGTCGAAGTCACAGATCGCCCTGCAGAACGGCTGGGCCTGCTGAAGTAGCTGCAGCTGAGGCGTCTGGCCGACCGCCTGCAGCGTGCTGAGAGACGAACTGCTGCTGTCGCTGTTGTTTTCATAAAACACCCCGTCCTCTGGTTTGTGACCGGCGGCGCAGCTATTAGAAGGTGTCAAGACCAGCTCCCCTGACATGTCAGCCCAATGATTGTTCGCTGACGTTCTGAAGGTCGCCTGAGGAGCAGGAGGGAGTAAGATATCAGCGTTTTTGGGTTGCATTGCTTTTAAAGACCCTGCGTAAGGAATTTGCAAGAAAAGCTTCCTGTCAAGGTTGAATGAAATGAAACAACAAATCAAATAAGAAATGTTTGTATTACCTTATTAGGATCGAAAATAGTTAAATTGCTCTACATATCTGCAATATCACATCAAACATGTTTATGTCCTACTGTGACGGCTCCCATCGGTTTGTCACAGGCAAATAGAGAACTAAAATCCTCATAAAGAGACCGAGAAGACAGCAGAAACCAAGGACGACAGCGGACAGGTCAGAGAGAAAGTTTTGAAGACGTTTAAAGAAGGTTACAGTTTTAAAGCAACACTTAAGATGTTTCAGTTTTGGTCGATTGTGGCGCCCCTATTGACAAAAGCGGTAGTGTTTTGCCTAAAAGAAGACTGCATTTCCCATGAGGGCCAGCACACAGCGTCGTAAAATCCTGATCCCCTGGTCGCCTGCAGTTGGATTGAAGTACATTTCTGTGTGGGTTCCTGCCACCCTCCTCAAAGTTTCTTAGTGCCGGTGTTATTCAAAAGTTCTGCCTTAAAATAACATCCCCAACTTCGAGCACCTCGCTTGTCACTCATGAAACTTGGTGGTGACAGCATCAGCGTGTGTGAGGGAATTTCTCAACAACAACAAGGAAGCTAAGTGATAGTTGAAGGGAGCTAAAAGAAGGGTAATTCTGGCAAAAATGCTTCTAAAACCTTAAGACTGGGATGCACGATCAATGTTATGCAGAAACAGATGGAGAGGTTTGGATCAATTCATCTTTGTAACATAATTATAAGAATGTTATAAGTTAAACTCTGAAACCAAAATCCAATTTAAAATCGGTAACAAGATGAGACAAATAGTGTTCATGAAGATTCCCTATCCAATGTGTCAGCACTTAAATGTATGTCTCGCATGTAAATGCGAGACATACCCAAAATACTTGTAACTGGTGTGATTAAAATTGTGTTGTGTAGCTTTAACAATACATAACAAAACAAAGTTTGGCATGTATGATTGCTTTTGTACAGCACCTTAGTACGTTTTCTTATCCCAGGCTCAAACACTGATATAAAACAATCGCATATAAAATGAGATGGCCACGTCTAAACTGTAAAATGATCCTATGATCAACAACCCAGCTAAGCAGATCTTTTTTAACTCTGACTGAAGTCGTGGTGATTAGTAGAAAACCCTCAACTCTTAGATAAGGCAAGTTGCAGAAAAATCTGTTATTTTCCCTCGTCATAATAAGCACAGACACACCAATAAAAAATGCAACACAATAATCCGTCTAAACAAGGAAGTAATGTCCTTTTGACAGATTTCAACATTTACCCCAATTCTTTATTTAAAAAAAATATTTTAAACAAACATGTTTATTGGGTTAAAAATAGGAAAAAGAGCTGTGGAGCATGGGTGAGTTTGGTATTTCATGACCGAATCTCAGACCATTTTAGCACTTCAAGCCTGTCCACTGGCTTTCTCAATGAAGACTTGGGTTTGAGGACAGGACTCTGGGGAAATTTGATGTGGAAAGTGAACAGGTAACAGGCACCTGTGGAGCAATCACAGCATCCACACACAGGTCTGAACGGACCTCCTTGCTTTAGGCCAATGACATTTTAATAAGTCTGATCATGCTCTGATGTCGGTCTTAATTAATTAATTAATTAAACAATTTTAGGCTGTATTGTGCATAAAATATGAAAGACCTCATAAAAACTCAGTCAGCGGGCAAGTAGTAACAACCACCAGGGGATTTTTTTTTACTGTGTACACTGGGACAGTTTAACATTAAAGATGCATTACTGTACTGCGGGAGATATTAGGAATTAAGCTGCAGCAAATCCCTATTAATAACAAGTTGACAGGTTTTCCCCAATATGACTACATCAAACATTTTTATTGACGTCTTTCAGTAAAACCATCAAGAGTTATGGTTCTCAAACTGTGTTGCTAAGTTACCTTTAGCCTTACTCAGAAATTTTTTTTTTTTTTTGCAAGGTAACTAACTTACTGTGATTTAGGTATAATGAGAACAAAGAGGCAAAAAGACGAGTCATTTAAGCATCTAAAGAAGAGAAGCACAGGTGGTGAACGAGTAATAAGTGCTGAACCAGGTTAGGTAAATAAGTTTTGGTCCATATTTCTCTCACCTCTAAACTGGGATTCGGATTATTAAATGGTAAAATGCTTAGTGAACAGGCTACTACTATCACAAGTATAAACCTTTGTCTTTAATACTTATACTTTGAAAAACCATAAAGAGCTGTACGCTAAAATATGGTATAATGAGATACAAATCATCATAGGCGCATATAAAATACTTTCTCCAACAGCAGTCACTAAGAGTTGTTGTTAGGTTGACCTAAAAAAAAAAAAAACTCCCAACGTCACTATGTTTTTCCATATTTGAAATCAGAATTTTTAACTTTCCACTATAAACGGAAGACATGCGTAATAAAGCAGTGGTAATAAATGTACAACAATGTATAATGACTTAACTACATTAAGGGGTGAGTTTAATTTTATCTTAGATACGTGTCCCATTCAGATGGGTAAGGTAAAACATTATTGAAGTTTTATTCACCAACTAGTTTCCATTCATTTATTTTTTCATGGTTCCTCTGATTTTTAATGTAATTTATGACCTAATATTAAAATAAATCAATACCAATTGTTTTCAACTATAAAAGTGAATGAATATATCTTTTCTACGGCTTATAAATTATATTTCATTCAATAATGTAGAAAAACAAAATGTACAAACTATTATATAAATAGAAAAATAAAAATAGAAAGTCTGTTTTAATACTGTTTTAATGTAGCATAATTAGCAGTCACTAATAAAAATGCATTGCTCCAGAGGATTCTTTCTCAAATGATTTTAAACAGGTTTAAATTTCATCAGCAATGTAGTTTTTACCCACAATAGGAAACAGCAACAACAGGCACAGCCACTCGTTTACTGTATGTAGGCTAACACCGAGCCACACCTTCAGGTGCACAATGTAGTTCAGGTTTCTGTAGTTGAACAACATTTTAATCCACATACCTTTAATAATGACATAATGGTTCAAATCAAAAGGAACAACTCAAGGGACAAAATAGCAGAGCCGTGAGAATTGGGGTCACGCACTGACCTCATTGTGCCCTTGCCTCTCCCCGGGTTGACCCTCCTGCTGCTGATTCTCTGAGTGGCCCCTATCTCCCGCATGCCGGACCCTGTGTGAGCCTCTGTCGGGTCCCGAAAGGCCCTGGAGCCCCTTTAGGAGCCTGATCAGCAGCTTGTTTTCAGGAAGCTCGTCCACTGTCCTGGCAGGGACGGGATCCTGACACTCTGGGCAGAACAGCTCCGGCTGGGCCACCTCATGCCTCTGCAGGCAGGCCAAGCAGAAGGTGTGCTGACAGGGCAGGACCTTGGCGGAGGCGTCCAGGCGCTCCAAACACAGGGGGCAATCCAGGAGGGAGATCAGAGTCAGGTCCTCTGGTTGAAAGGAAAACAGGGATCCAGGTTCATCTGATATGCTGTAATCCACCATGCTAAGAGAAACAGAGGAAATAAAAGTAAAAACCACCTATTATTACGTTTTTAACATTAAAATATATGACATCATTAAGTGTAATGAGTCAGATTCTCTATAGGGAGGAGTATACAGGTGTCCTGCCGCCTCACCTGGCTGCACAGGTGAGACAACAACAGGAAATATCCGCGCATATCCGTATCCCTCCAAACTAACACGCAGCAAAAACAATAATAAAACCACAACAACGTGATCACATCACGCTTACTCACTCATTCAGCACAGTGGTCCCCCACCCCCCTCGTCCCCCTGATCTCCAATCTTACAAAATGCGTAAGCTTTTCTCCGCGGTCGCCATGTGTGAACTGAAAGGAGGAGGAGCAGCTTGGAGTCACATGAACACTGACGGCTCAGCTCCAGCGTGCAGTCAGTCAGTCAGTCAGTCAGGCTGTCAACGTGTGAGCCAGCTGTGTAGATCCAGCCTGGGAACAGAAGCGTCTCTGCAAGCTGGATCGTCCTTCAGCGACTGTGTCGGATTTTAGCCTCATGAGAGTTCGGTTTAACTCTTTACACTGTAAAAAAGCATCTGCTTAAATATTACCCATTAAAACAGCCTTAAATCTAATATTTTTAATGTGTTTATTTATTTTTTAGGTTATTGGGTTAGTGAAGAGTTTATTTCTCTGTACTATTTGAATGGCTTGCAAAAGTATTCATACTCATTGACCATTTTCATTATTCCCCCCCACAAACAAACAAATGCCATTGTAATTTTGCATAAAAGATTCCCTTGGCTAAAGTAAAACTGGTTGTAAATCTACAGTATCTTGTCTGGTTTTCTTAACTGACCAAATTTACGTTTAAGACAGTGACTCAAATGTGACCTCAAAAAAAGTTTAGTATTGGTTAAAGTTTCATTTTGTAAAGATGTCCTGGCTGAATGTTTTCTATTAGACATTGGTTTGGCAACTACAATATTTATTCTGTGTGGCTGTCCTGCAGAGAACGGTAACCCTTTCCCCTACAACTACTCCTAACCCTAACCCCCTACCCTAACCGTACATTTTGTGACTTTTGTATTGTAAGTGAATAGATATTTAATTAGTATAGGTCCAAATTCTATAGGCGGGTCATTTAATACTAGGCCCCACGCAAGAAATTTGCTTTCTGAAGAAACGATAGAAAACAAAACAAAAAAAGATGTTATCATAAAAATAAAAAATAAACAGAAATACTTCCATCTTTACAGGACTTGCTATAATTGGCAAATTTACATCCTAAAATACTCTCCAGACAAGATAGAACCGACTGTGTGCATGTTTTTCTAATGTTTTTTTTAGTGTTTGTAATTCATATTATTGAGACTCTTTAAAGGACATGACAAACCATATTTAAACAACCTGAATAAATAAATGGCGACAGTATCTATGTTAGAGTTAGTTGTTTAACTGCAGGTTGGCAATACCTGTGTTGCCAGTTTACTGTGTTTATTTGGGCCTGATAGATTAGAGGTTATGTAAATTAACAGCTGTAAAACATCTAAACTAGGTAATTTCCAACCAGTTGTATACTAACAAGATGTATGTTCAAAATATACTTACTAATATAAGGGTAATATTTTAATCTCTAAAATAAATTAGTCAGACACTAACTATTATGTTTCTGGCTTTGTCTCAGATTACAGACAGAAGATTTTTATGTTTTTATTCCAATAATCAATTTAAATCCGTAGTTTGTAAACAATACAATACAAACCATGTCTTAATCCAGGATTATAAATATACATTCAAAAACAGAATTATGGCAATTAACACACATACAAAAAAAACACCTGACTGATAAAGATACTGTGTCACGGTGACTAATGCAGAAAAAACAAGTTATAAGGAAACAGAATCAACACCTCTGATGCATTTATAATGACAGAACCATGTCTAACGGGCATTTTTATTGTATCTTTCATGAGGCATCAATGTCAAGGAAATAAAGGCATAAAAAACTACTGAAATAGTAATCAGCCTTTTAATCTATTCCAAGATGATGGCCTGTGAAGTTTTTCTTGGCGACAAAAGCTAAGATGTTCTATAGCAACATCTGTCTCAACCTGAGCTTGGTGGCAGGTTTGACATAAGAATGAAAAATATTGGTAAGGATGGGCATGAAATGTAACTAAAATGATAAGAAAAGCACCTTTTACACTAGATTTTACTTTTGCTGTATTCTAGCATGGATTAGATTATTTTTAGCATGATTTTAGTTGCACGCTTCACTGTGCTGTTGATTGCTGCATAAATGACCCACATCTGTCTTAACTAAACAACCCATCTGGATTGAGCAACAATAGAGAGGATCATTTTCCCTTCTCAGGAGAGGGTAACTACCTGGAAGGAGAACAGAACCAGAAGCGGAGAGGGAGGTGGAATTGGCAACAGAGCATGTGTGTTTCATGTTATTCAAGCTTCTGACCCACATGAAATAGAGGACTCTCAGGAGTGCAAATAATTTTGAGTTTATTGAGGTGGGTTGTAGATTGTTTGATGCTGGAAGCCGTGGACTCGGCGAGGGAATCAAGAGACAGCGGGCGCAGAGGGAATCCAGAGACAGCGAAAACGGAGGGAATTCAGAGACAGCCGGAACGGCAACAGTTCAACGGGGAACTCAGAGGAACGGCAAGGACGACATGGGAGAACGGAGACAACTGAGAGGTAAACAGAGTGGGGTGAGGTGATGCAGACGGAGCATGATGGATATTGGAACGTTCAGTGGATGGTTGTTGACGCCAGGGAGGAGTGAGTGGTGAGTCTTTTCAGCTTGTGTCCTGATAGTAAGGTTGTCCAGGGGAAGAGCGCAACAGATGGGGAGTGCTGGAGCGGGCAGACCGAGCTGAGGAAGTGGAGCGGTGAAACAAGACGATTTTGGAGACCGTGGGATTCTTGCAAGGTTTTAATAACTGGTGACTGTAAGAACCTGGGTGGAGCAACAGGAGACGATGAGGGACATAGGAGGAGAAAAACAAAGTAACAAAATAATCAAAGCATCAAAATAATAAAAATGCAAACTACAAAAACTCAAACTAGGAGGACCAAGAAGCAAACTGGAGAACTAACAATAACTAGAGACTGGAGTCAGGAAATAAACAAAAAGCTAGAGAGAACTACAGACATGAAAATTCAGAAAAAGGCTAGAGAACATGTAATCACGAAAATTAACTCTAGAAGCCAGGCACTGAGAGTTTCAGGTTACTGGGAGCAACTAATTCTCAGTCGTAGAGGAGATGGTCCACCACTCCTAAAATACTGCTCCAGCTCGTCAGCAAGAATGGATTCCACCTAGCAGGTGCGCAGGTGGAAGGGGGGATCAAGCAGAGGAGGCTCTAGCGACCCCCTGTGGACAATCTGAAAATCGCACTGAAAGGACTCAACCTGACAGTGTGGCAATAGATGAAAGGAAACAAGAACAGAAAGAGAGGTGCCAGTCTTGGCTGGGGAAGGCAAAAGATCTTGGGGAGAAATATTTTTCCCTCTCAATTTGAATGCAGGTTTTAGTCATTTCATTTAGTAAATTACCTTTTACCTTATTTTCTAGCTAGCCTGTCTTAGAAAACGAGTCCCACCATTGTATAATTAGTTAAAGGTGGATAAAACAGAACTTCTTGCTCTAAAACAGTCTTGAAGCTGCTCTGAACTTTTACTAAGTTGTCATATTCACTCACCGTAGATCTCATTGAGCCACATCACCTTTAATGTTCTCCGGGTGTCGCACACAATTATTGAGGGTACAGGTTAACCACTGAGGAAACATCTTCATTTAGATCATTATCAACAAATAAATGCTGCTGTTTCTAAGGAAAAATAAATACTAGGACAACAGTTTACATGCCACCAGGTTAGGATATTTTAAAACCAGTTCTTTTTTACAGCTTGGTTTTAACATGAAGGGCAATCTATTTGAGTTTTTGAAATAAACAGACACGTGTTTATGAATGTAAAACCGTGCAAAAACCCAGCAGAGCTTATGTGAAAGAGGCAAAATGCGGAGGAAACAGCAAAACTCTCACTTTATCAGTTAGATTTAACTGATTTTGATCCATCTAAGCAGGTGTTATATTTGATTTAAAATATTTAAACAGTCTGTGTTTGACAGTCTATTAATATTATGTTTATTGCACAGGTGACTTTCACCTCATTTTGCCTAATCAAATAGGAATTGACTGTTATCAATTCTTATTTTTAGAGATTTAAGACAACATATGAATCAATTGGAAGTGATTTTGCAATAACTAAGGAACTAAACTATCTTAAACTAGTTTGAATATAATAAATTTTAAGGAATAAATTTGCTGTGCAATAAAAACAGGATTTCAAGATGTTAACTTATTTGATATCTATTTGCATGTTTTACAAAAATTATATCAATTTGTATTAATTTAAGGAGAAATGTTTTGTGTTAAAAGGCTTTTTATTGAGTAGTTACAGTCAAAGTTGGTTGTAGGTACTGTAAAATAAGATTTAGGTGAGCTTTAATTTGTTAAACTTTCACAATGTTTACCACAAGTGTAGATTAAAATAAAAATAACTGAAATGTATTAAACTTACTTACACTAATTTAGTTTGTTTAAAGTCTAAAAGCTGTTTTTATAAGTTGAACTGATTTATAATAATAGTTTTATATTCTGATGTAAAGAACGTAAGAGTAGCTTGAATTTATCTACATTACCACATAGCTGAATTGAATTACACAGCATGTACTCATAAATGCTGATGAAAATCTACATCAGCATTAAAACGTAAAAAAGTTGCGGCGCTGGTTTAGTTAAACTTGTGAGTGTATTTGCTCTCTGGAGGGATTGCAACATCACGAAGGCCGAACAACTTTTCCCTCTTCCGTAACCATGACGGTAAAATACATTTTTTTGTCATCCCTGAGGAATTTGAGTTTTTTTTTTTTTGAGTTTATGAAAAATGTGTAATTAAACAATAATAATTCAAATGAATAAGATAAACATCCAGATCCTTTGTTAGAATATATTTAAAAGCCAATTATCGTACTTAAATTAGTTTGAAAGTGTTTTTTTTTATTCATTTGATTATTAAAATAATCCTAATCTTAATAGATTTAAACACAGTAACCCATGTGATAAAACTGATAGATGACACAATGGTGCCCTCTGCTGGGGTTTTTCACTGAAATCTGTATTGAACAATCAGAAATCAAAGCTGACCCCTTCTAACACCTCCTCACTCTTTGTCTCTGTGTCTACCTTTCAGTATCACTTGAAGGGAGCTAGAAGGCATAAACACAAGTTGTAATCTTGAGTTTGAAACCAGCTGTTTTCCTTGTTTTTCTTTGGAGTTCCCTCCTAATCCCGGAACGCCAGCGTTGAACCCCAGGGTTAAATAATTCATCCGTGCCGGCTATGCACCATGGGTTCAGAACATCGGCCTGAATTTTTCACACAAACATGAATCTTTCATGTTTTCCTTCACGTCAGCAGAACTGGGGGGATTCTAAAAATGTACATGTGGCTTTTACAGCAAGTCTGAGAGCAATGGAGATGACTTATTCAAATGTTCACAACAACAACTCTGGAACAGGACACTCCTCCATCCACCGCTGCTGATTTAAGCTGTTAAAATATGTTTTTTTTTCCCAGGCTGAAACTCAGTGTAATGCTTTCCTGTGCAGAGAATTGATTTTCTGTTTTCCTCTCAGCGATAAAGAGGAGGCAGAAAATGGCCTTTCAGATGAAGTCTGTGCATAAGTGCTTATCAGCTACTTGCAGTCAGACGGTCAGGCTGGCCTCCACAGGGAAGCCCTCTGTGCTGTGGGGTGAGGAAGCACATCTGATGGCTCTGATATAAAGCGTATGTGATGCAGAGGGACGGCTCTCCCCAGAGGAAGATCTAAGCAGGCTTTGCAGTCTCAGAATATTATGACTTGCCACAAGTTTTTTTTCCCTTACATTTAGAAGCTTCTCCAGCTTTCATATTTTATTTAAAGTGCTGTCGTAGTCAGAGAGACATGGTAACTCAACGCCTTTACCTTTTCTCTTCATTGGCAAAGACACTTTTTCTATACCCTCATCTTGCTGCTATGTTTGATCATTAGATGGTTGTCTCAAATCGTGCTTCAGTGTCTTAAGACGAATGGCGCCTCCTGTTAAAAGCACTAACTTTAGTCTCTCGCAGATATTTAATGTATCAACGAGAAAAAAGTAGAGTGTAGCTGTGACATGAAAGGAAATTAATTAAAGACGTTACTTTTTGTAAACCAAAAACTGTGATTTACATTTGTGTTCACACCACCTAGGTCGATAATTGATCGAATCATTTTGTTTTAACTCGCAGAAGCAATTGTTTGTCTACCTAGATATTTAACACTTTTGCACAGGATTGATCTGATGAAAATCTGGGTGAAAAGTCTGTGAAAATCAACTTTCAGCTCTTAAAAAGCTTTAAAAGGTCTTAAAGCTCATGTATTGCTTCACAACATCAGATGTTTCTACATGGTTTAAACTGTCAAAATCCACAGAAATACATTGTGGTACACTTTTATTTCTATCACCATTTGCCTGATCACTGGGCACAACATGTCCAGGTTTAGTTACAGATTCTAATTTCCGGTTTACTGTCATCTACTTTAGTTTCAGTCTTTGGTTCCTAAATCTGTAATGATCGGTTAAAACTGAAGCAAAGATGAATGTGTTTAAACAATTCACTTTTTGTCTGTTGGTGGTTACAGTATTTTAAGCTATCTCTGTAGTTATGTTGCCATAAGCTTATAGGCGGCTGAAAGACAAGCTGACCAGTTTTCCTACCTGCACCACTTTCTTCTTCTACTACCCTACAAATTATATTATTTCTTTTCATTTCAACTGTTAACTTCTTTTGTTTTCTCTCATTGATCTTTGCTTCACAGAAGTTACACCTGGTCTGGCATTGTGTTAAATGTGACATCTTCGCGTTAGACGGCATCTCTGTTTTGCAATTAACTTTTTTACTTTTATCTAACATAACAAAATACTCCTACATCAGTTCATCAGCTTCTTTTTTTGTGTTTCTGCTCAGTTTTCTCGTGGCAGATAGCCTGAGCCCAGTTCTCAGAGAGTTTTCCCTCCTATTAAAGGGATGATTTTCTAGTCCAGAGTTGCTACAAGCTTGCTCAAAATGAGGGATCGCGGCAAAGTCAACAACAAAATGCAAGCGATGTTCCTCTGTTGGATGTAAGCTCTGGATGTATGTTTAGGGTTGTTGGAAGGTGTCAAAGGTTTCACCAAAAATGTAAAGAAAAGAAATCAATAATTATAAGTTAGGCACGAAATAGAGATTAATTTAAAAGACTAGCTTGTCACCTCCCCTTCCAAGCAGACTGCAGTATGACCCACTGCAGCTTGGACTTTTTACCTTGACTGATGTGCCATTCCAAAAGTCCAGGTCTTCTGCAGCCTGCTGTGCATTCAGGCTTCATCTGCTCCCCGCATCATAATGCTGCCACCACTGTGTCTTACCTTGACGCAGGTGTGTTGAAAGAGCTTCCACTGACTGAAATAACCTTGACCCCACATGTTTGCTCCTTCACAATATTGCTTGTTGCAAACCGAAAAGAATTACTTCTTATTGCTTCAGTCTTCAAATCCTATAAAATACCTGCAAGTTTGCATTTGTAACATTAAAAAGATGGAAAAATGTTAAAGGGTACGAATGCTTTTGCGAGGCAGCGTAGCTTAATTTGAACACATAATCCTTGCGCTACGTTGCATCGGTGAGGATTAGTCATAACCAACTAATGTGAAGACGAGTCATATTAGGTGTGTCAGAGAAACCTAATTAAATGCTCTCTTTCAGGAGGAACTAATCCTCCACCTAAAGGTGAGCGGGTCATCATAGCTGCTGCATTTCCCAGGTGACTCATTTACATAGTTTCTCAGCAAACAAAAAACAGCAGCTCCAATGCAAAGTTTTTTCTATTGTTTGGGGTTTTGTAAATGTTTAAGGAGAGGAGTAAGCTTGTGTTTGGAGTTGGATGGTGGTATACCAGTCAAACCGGATCAACTGGAATATCTGCAGTTTTTTTTTTTTTTAGGCTAACAGTGTTTGTACCTCACCTTGGTTCTAGGTGAATTTTTCCACTCTTGGTGCACGAGAAAGCTAGCTGACAACAGAGTGGAAGGATAATGGCCCTCAGTGTGTTTTCACTGCAGGTCGACTGACTCAGTCGTGACTGCCTGCGAGTTTGAGAACGTCATTTAGGGCTAAAATATACACAGAGCAGCAGGCAGTCCTCCATCAGATGTGTTTTTCCTTTTTTTGAAACTTCCATTTAAACAAGCTTGACCATTTTTTCCCCCACACACGGTTTGTTCTCCCTTGCTCCTCTGCCTGCACATTGAATCCTGTGAATATTTTAGAGTTGATAAATAAATGAAACAACCTCTTTTCTTACTTCGAAGAAGCTCGCTAAGGTGCTCCCCTACCTACGTCTGCAGTGGCTTATTATCGAGCCTCTTATTTTCTTTCAGCTGGAGCTCAAATGAGGCTCTGCTTAGGGACATTTTCATTTATTTTTCAAAAAGGCATCAAATGCATCCTCTCTGCTTCCAGCTACAGAAATAGATTTTAACAGAAACTTTGCTGCAAAGCCTCTTTCGAGCAGGTTTTTTAAATATATTAAGTATTTGATGAATTAAATATTCTATGAGGTGGAAGAACCGGAGCATTTTATTTGAGTTTTTTTGTAGAAACGGCAGAGATGCTTGTCAAGACTTTTAAGAGAAAGCGAGTCACATCTGAGCCCTATATTATTGACCTACTTAGACTGCTCCATGGTTGTCATCTCCCTCTATACGCTAAACACATTAAACGTACCATAGCTATTTACAGCAATCTGACATATCAGGCTGCAGGCGCTGTGCATCAGCCGCGCGGGATCATGAGACCTGTGTTTTTTTTGTTTTTGTTTTTTCATGTCTAAAAGGAAATCCCAGCCCCTCTGAAATCACATCCTGAGCAGAACAAGTTGAGATGAGTGAGACAGAGAGCTGGGGGTTTTGAGCTAAAGTCACCTGATAAAGAGTAAAGTTAAAGCTTTCCTCCAGCCTGGATTTCTGTCTGCAGTGACAGTGCGCTCCAGCAGCTGCTTAAGCCTGGGATGTGCATGAGGGAAACCAAAAATAGGAAGCACACACCTCTGAGCCAGCTGTCGTTCACACCCTGCGTGACTGCCTTTTGCAAACCCCCACCCCTTTCTCTCTCTCTCTTACTGGGCCTCCTTGCTCTCCTCTGTCACCCCTCCTGTTCTCATCCTTTCCTTAATCCCAGAATCCGGCCTTGTGCTGGCATGAACGTGGTGAATTATACCATTGCTTCTGCTTACTGCAGTCCGTTATGCAAACTCACCAGAAGAAAAAAAGGATTAAATCTCTGCATTTTTAAATTTCTGAGGAAAGTTTACTGAGTGGCACACAGCTGTTACTGTCTATTCTATAAGAAGCGGACATGTTGATGGAAAGTAACATTACGTGGAATGACATTGTGGAAAAACTTCTGGGAACATTTGTGTCCCAGAAAGCCAAATTATACCTGTTCATGGTTGCTGCCGACCAAAGACGGATGTTATTTGGTTGTAAGTGTACGTGGTGGATGCTTCCCAACATCTTTACCTGGTGAGCCTCAGGATTCAAGTCTGGACCCCAGGCATCAGATGTCAGAGTTGCTACATATGTTTATTGAGGAAACTCTGTATTTTCCAAACTCGGATTTCTATCTATATTTTTTCACTCTTTATTTTTAGAGCATTCTAAAAGTTTAAGTACAAAGGTGCTAAACTCAAACATACACAAGTAGATCGTTATAATTCTTTATGTATACCTCTATTAATAAATCCTTAAAACGCTCTAAAGGGCTTTTGGAGATACATTTGACTGCTTATGCAACATCTGGACCATCTTAGATAAGTTCATCAGTTTAAAATCTAAAAAGCTTTTGACTTTTTAAAAATTCAACAGACTATCTTAGACAGATTCTTAGCGCCTTCATCCGTTGATAGAAATTTGTAAATATTACTGTTTTATTGATTTCTTATGCCATTTAGATGCATTTTTGAACCACACAGGTCCAGTTCAACCTGAATTTAAAGATGCTTTGAGAGGAAATAGGTTTATAAAATGATTGAGTGTATATTTCTCCAGTAAGAAAAAAAGATACTGATTGACAGTAATTTAGAAATTAAAAAAATAATATAATGCTACAAATCAATTGTAGGTCTAATCATGTATCCAAAAGATCTTACTAGATCTCTGTGCTTTATGAAAGTAAGAGAAGAAAGGTAATGTAAATCAAACACTTTTGCATACTAATTTTTATTTATTTTTTTATTTTTTTTACATTTATCCAAACTGGAAAAATGGTAAAAAGTATTTCTAGAGTTGTGCAGAAGTTTCAACACACTGCACAAAAGCCAAAGTGTGCCAAACTCCCTCTGCTCTATGTTCATGTTGGTGCTGTAATAATTACCTGTGTTGCAGTTACATAACACCAACAATTTGAAATATTTCTCTTGCAGAGTCGAGAATCACTCTCGTAAATAGCAGAATATTCTGGTGCAGAGCATCAGTGCATCAGATGAATTACAATTCACAGCAGGATGTATAAAAGAAAGAAAGAAAGAAAGAAAGAAAGAAAGAAAGAAAGAAAGAAAGAAAGAAAGAAAGAAAGAAAGAAAGAAAGAAAGAAAGAAAGAAAGAAAGAAGTGTTATTATGCATAACTCTTTCATCTCGATGACTTCTGGCTGTGGCACATTTGAAGTCCATAATGCCCGACACTCCTTCCCAGTTTGTTTTTTTTAGCTGATTTGCATAAAGGATTTCCCCCCCCCAGCTCCTGAGCCCACCAACCCTATTTCAAGTGAAACTAAAGCCCCCAAACTGAGGACCATGACAATATTTTAAGAACAGTTTTCATGTTATTTGGATATTTACTCTTTTCCACACCTATTTAGGCTTCATTTAAGATTCAAAATATGCATTGGTCCATAACTTTTAAACTTAAAGTTAAAGTGAAAAAGGATCACAGCAGATTAATGACGAGCCTTCCTCAAAGGTCTACGACAAATCGCTTAAGAGTTGTAAACTTTTTTTTTTTTTACAAAACTCCTAAATGTTAGGACATGTGTCTAACAGTATGCTGGTGTTGAAGATTATCCAATCATTTATTTAGTTCGGTGTTTGCACATTATTCTCCGGCATTATCGACATCAAGTAAAGTATCTGAAAAAAAAGCAGACTGCTGGGTGCCCCAGTAGCAAATGTAGTTGTAATTTGTGGGAATGCTGTCTCTGCTCTGGGGGTTTTTCTGCAGTATATTGATGCTGACGTAGTAATGTTTACTGAAAACTGCATTCCCAAGCTGTTTTTTTTTACATCTTCAGCCTGAACAAATGGCTTCGGGCTAAGATGAGGTACGGAAGTCGGAAGGTACTCAGAGCACTCACTTCTCTCCACAGTTAATGCCGGCCTTTTTGCTCCAATCTTTCCAGGTACTCACAATGCCAGTCTTTAATTTTATTGATTGTGAACTTAAAATATGTTTTCCATCGGAATAAAAATGTTCTCACTTAATTTTGACAACAAACATTTTGCAGGAAAAAAACAACAAAAATGTCATCTTTACCCAATACCAAAAGCAGAAGAGCTGGTATACCTACAGCTGTGCATGGTAGCGAGGCTCAAATTATTCATGCCCTAGTAGAATAAAGCGATGATTAAATGCTATATTAACTTTTCCTCGACTGGAGGTAACGATAACATTTGACAGAGAATTTGCGGAAAAAAAATTCTACATTAGGGCGTACGTACGAAGGACATCTGCAAACTCAAAGTCTTGGAGCTCATCTTCAATAACAATACCAATATACAAGTGAAACATACAAAAACCTGGTAAGCAGCTCTAACAGAATTTGTTTACCCACAATGAAAAGCAATCAAAGAAAAAGAGCTGAACTCCAGAAGGACTTCCTGTGGGGAAGATGGCCTGAGTGCATAGAGCTACGCTGTAGCAGATTCGCTAGATTACCTGAACAATGGATCGGTGGATTTCTAGGATAAAATTCCGAGAAAGTTCACATAGTTGCAGTCAGAAAAAAAAATGCTGTAAAAAACTGATCTCTGTTTATTATCTTTGAAGACTCCACAAGCTCAATAATTCCCCTTCGCCATGTAAATGCAGTTACATGGTTATTGTTGCCTGCTGTCTGTATAGACGATGAAAGCCGTTCATGTCTGAGCGTCTCGCAGTCGTCTCCTCTGGAACAAGCTCCCTCAATCACATCCTTTGATGTGATTTAGTATGTGTCTAATTCCCATTCAGAAGACAGACACACATGACACACAGTTAGCTTGGTATAAGTTTTAGAGAAAACTCAGAATAGATTATGCAAACGTCTTCCTCTTCCTTCGCCTCATCGTTATTAATGCACATTCACTGCAAACATCCATGCGGCATAAAGATTTAATTTTTACATCTCTCAAAAAACAAATTGACTGTGTATTGAAGGCAATGTGTCAGTTTGAAATATCAGAAAGGTGAGTTTATGTTGATGCAAAATAATGGAAATCAAGTGGGAAACATTGGCATATTGTCTGAATGAATACTTGCCAGTGCTTTTTTTAATGGTGACCTGCGACGTAAGGAATGACAAGCATGTCATCAGAGATTAACGTGACACCCAATCCCATCTGGATGCCAGATACCGACTCCCGTTAAACTATGGATATGAATTGTATGGCGCACAAAACCGAGAAATGTCACCAGTGCCCCAAAGGGGTTTAAGCATTTGCTCAGGGCTCCCTTTCTCTCTTACACAAACACACACAAATAAACCAGCTGAAAGCTGTTATATCACACTGATTTCTTCTCACAATCGGAGAATTTCTCGCCATGTTTCAGCAACAGTGCTAAACGGTCTAGCACAAGACAGAGTCAAGAATTTCTAAACTCCCTATGTAGATTTCTTCCCCCCCCAAGACAAAATAGAAAATGTACTGTAGCTTTACATTCTCTGCATTAACAGAATGTCACTGTACCAATTACTAAATCTTATGTATCTTATGTAGATTTCATGTTTGTAGAAATGTAGAAAAATATTTACAGCTAGCACTTTTGTATTTCAATAGGTAAATTAAACTGAATTTGAATACATTTCTTAGCCAACTTCTCTTCAAATTATTATAAATTAATTTCTACTAATTTGTTGATAAAATCTGCTTCAGGAGTAGTCTGATATCAGATAGTTTCATTTGTAGACAAAAATCTGCATCTGTTTTCCATGGACTTCTTTAAAAAAACGCACTCTATTTGTGTTCGAATGATTCAATTTAATTTTTTAAATATAAAATAATTCTCCCATTTACTTCTGTTTCTCAAATGTTTACATTATTGTGGTTACCTATCAATTCAAATCCCATTAAATGTGTTTAAATTTGTTACTATAATCAGGTAATATGCAGAAAATCAAGCCAATTAAGATTGCAATGCAATGTATATAACAAAAGAGAGAACAAGCATCACGTTTTTTGGATAATTGAGGACTTTACAGTATTTTTCCTGCAGCATACTTCAATAATTTTACAATGTACTCTTTATCCTTGTCTCTGTTTCCTGTTTTCTTTGCTTCATCTATAGTCTGTATCCAAAGTTAATCACTGAGTCGACGTTTCCTAACAAACTGTGGGTTCACCTCACACAAACACAAACTCACAGCAGTTCAATTTGCCTACACCCTGCCCTTAATGCATCTATCTTGTTTCCATTTTCACCTTCATTTAGCTGTCTGAAATTGGACCGCCTGTCGCCTAATAAATGACTGCCCAGATGTTGACTCTTCATACAGAAAAAAATGAAAGCCAGGACTGTTGAACCAATTCAACAAGGGTTACTTATAAAGCTAATACGTAGTTCAGCTGTGTAAGGAGCTTGCAGGTTTGAAACCAGAAGACAGCTTCCCCCGTTTATGAAGTGTGATGCCCTGCAAATGATGGAATGAAATGATTAAGTGCTTCTTTATTTAAATGCCAGTCTTCCGTTAGTGTTTGCATGTGTTCGATTTAAAACTATCATGAAAATCAAACCCAATTACTTTCTCCTTAAGATCCTGGAGGATTACTTTTCCCGTTTGTTGCCATGGCAGTCACCCTACGGTTGTGCTTCTAAAATGTGGGGAAGGATTGCAGACTGAAGTCAGACATCTGTGTCAAATCGTTCTCCAGCTCATTTCGGATGGTTGTCATGTACTTGGATGACAAATGACAGCCCGACACTTGCAGAGGAAATCAGAGCTCTGCAACTCCATGATGAGCTTCAGACTGATGTTTATACCATACTTTCTGCTCCTGCCTCATGGCGTCTCCCCTCAAAATGGCCTTTGAGGTATATACCATTTGTTTTGTGGCTTTTCTATGATGGATGAATAATGGCCTGGAGTTTGTGGCTAAATGAGAGTCTGAGGTTGGGATGGGAGTAATCTTGCCTTTTTTTCTGAGGCTTGACACAGGGCAATGGAGATTAATGAGAGCGCGAGGGTCTTAGCACTTTGAAGGGGTGAAACATCTGCTCGGCTTTGTGTTGTTTACACTCTCACTGCAGCAGGCAGCCATTTTCTGGCCCAGGGCCGGATGAATGCCAACAAAAAAATGTGCAGGAAAGAAATAACAAAGCACGCCAAGATAATACTTAAATTCAAGCGTGCCTTCAAGTTCTCCATCACAAGTGAAAGATTTAAAGTGTTTGATTATAATCCCTCCTGTTTTTTTAAGGGAGAGCCTCCTTCTGGCGTTCCCTTGCTAATCAAATGGCAGGAAAACATCTGAAGTATAGGGCGGAGATAAAAAAGTAGTGCAATTTCACAAAAAACACATACAATTCTCAAATTCTCAGTAGGAAGCATGGGGCACCAAGTTTCCAAAAGAAGACTTGATCAAGGCAGCAGATATTGTCTGTGTTTGTTTTTTGACACTTATTTGCCCCACTTTCTAATGCTACTCTGTGTGCCCATCCCCATGGTCTAGATAGAACACTGCCGCTCTCTGGTAGATTCCTACCAAAGAGTTGACTTCATGTTAGGATATATTGTTAGCACATAGCAGTTATCTCTTCCGATTAGGGTTTATGGTTCAAATCTTAAATTGAAGTGCATTTACTGTTGGCACTTGGCCATATTCACTAAGAATTGCTAGTTGCAAGCTAATGGAGAAGTAGCGTCATAAATACATAAAAAAATAAATAAAACTAACTATAATAATAATTTTAAACCCCAATATATTTGTCAGGGTTTGACGTAAACTCTTGGCCCTCATGCAGAAAACCCACGGGTAATCAGGCAAATTTTGCTTTATTTTTGCTTTTGTTTTTAAATGAAATGTGAAATAAAAAAGGTGATCCGGTCTTGACTGAACTTGAAGGATCGTGGGCTCTGAGGTGGGTACAATTAGTGGAGACAACTCAAACATGATAAACAGAAGAGCCACTGAGGTCTTACAGGAGAAAGAGCTAAACGACCATCGAGAAGTGAGTTGATTCGAAAGTCAAGGGTTGTACAGTAGGAGCTGCTGGTAGTGTTGAGGTGACGGATCTGTAGAGAGCTAAAGGGTAAGAGGGTGGAGAGTTTGGACAGAAAGCGGTGGAACAGTGAGAAGGGTAAGAGGAGCGGCTGCCAGTCCAAGAGCTTATAACCAAGGCAATGAGGAGAGTTTCATAGAATATCATTTACTGAGGAACGGGTAACTAGAAAACCTTAAAGGGAAAGGAAGCAGAGTGTTTTCTGTACCAAAAGAAAGAAATACATTAAAACTTACAGAACTTGACTTTACCACTTCAGGTTAACAACACAGCCGATGAGATCCTCCCATTCAGCAGGTAAAGATCCTGATGATGCGCAGGTGTCTGCAGATAATGAGATTCAGCGCAGCAGCAGATCAGGACATTAGAAAAGCAGGGATTCAAAAAAAGAATTTTTATTTTTGTTCTTTTTTTTTCAACTGGTCAATATTTGCTTTGTTTATTATATTTGTCATGATCTGTGTTTTTGTTCTCTTTAGTTTGCTATAGTTCTCTTGTTCTACTTTATTATTATTAGTTATTGTTTTCTTTAGGTTATTTTCCACTTTGGTTGAGCCTTGTTTCGTTCTTTTATGTGTTCTCCAGTTTCCCCTGCTCTCTGTCCCTCTGTCTTTCTCCCTGTGTGTGTTTCCTCAGCTTTAGCTCCCTCATTATCTTTTCCACCTGTTTTCAATTATCTGGTTCATCTTCTCCACTGCTCCACCTTCTGCTCCTCAGTACTTAAGCATCATTCATTCGTTCACTCTGCAGTTGGTTTTTGTTTACTTTCTAGTTTCCGGTCCCGCAACATTCCTTGGTTTGTTGTTTACACCTCTGTTCCGTATTTACTCAGTCTCGGTTTATGTTCAGTTCCATCTTCATCCTTACAGTAAATCAGTATTCCTTTCACGCAATCCATTCTGCTCGAGTCATATTTACCGCCCCATGACAATATTATGTTTTACCCTTCTATTTGTGACTCAACAGCCAGCCTCGCTAAAGACTGGGTCAAACAAAGATAAGCCATAAGATGAGCGTTGAAATAAGCTTGAACAACCTATTCAAGATTAATGCTTGGGATTTTCATTGCAATAGCCAAATAGCCTACAATAGTCTAATCTCTCATTCACACAAAAATTGTAAATCATACCAGTAAATTTGTGCAAACATCCCAAAATCACTGGTTTAGCTGCCTCAATCACACTCAAACACACAACCTATGTGATGTTTACCATAACCATACAGTCACTGACTACCAGCAAAAGCATCCCAAGAACTTGAGACGCAGGGTTTTTGAAGTGTAGTGTTGCTTCCTAAATAAGTTCCCTCAGCCATGTCTAAAGTTGTGCTCTGAAGCAAGTGCTGATGACAAATAGACATGAAAAATATGTATGTATTCTGTGTGTCTAGTGAATCACTCTTGTATTGACTTGGGAATATGTTTTAGATTATTATAACGTTGAAAGACAAAGTGATGACTTATTTTAAATGTGCTGGTTTAGTCCAACAAGTTTTTACTTAACCTGTCAACATATTTATAGAAAACATTGTGGATTGGACTATTAATACACTTTGTAGGGCATTTAAAGAGAAATATTTGTAATGCATCACATAATCTTCTCTGTGCAAAGTACTTTGACACATATTCATTCTTTGTTTTGCTTCTGACCCAAACTGGATTTTTTTTGTTTTTAAAACACTCAATTTTATCTGAACATAATCTAACAAAAGCATCTGATACACCTTTAGAGTTTCTGCAACCTTTAACAAACTCTACATGGATGTTTGTGATGGTACAATAGACCTTTTACTTACATAGTTGTTATATAGATCTCAACATGCCACTCATAAGTAAAAGCTGGGTGTGGAGATTTTGTTTAACCTCCCTTATCCTGATCTTTGAGCATGATGGCAAGCCATTGAACAACCAGTTTGGGCATAATGATCTGCTATTTTCATAACAATTGTTATAAATATGATTAAATAAAATTACTATTTTAGATCAAAGCTTTAGAAAAAAAGAATGAATAAAATTCGGACTCTTTTCTTTTTATGTTAGTCCCGATCTTTGAACCTTGGGGAAATATTTATTGCACTATTCATAACCACAGAGCAACAGTAGCCAGCCAACCGATGCATATGCAGCATGCCCACCATCTGCGTTTGTTTAATCCATGGAAGAATTAATCTGGTGCTCTTCTGCTAATGTAAGTGGTTTCTAGCATCCATAATACTCTCAAATTGCTACAAACAGTGCCTAATACCCCCACATCCTTACCCACCCCCCACTGAACATCAATACAGGATCATAATAAAACTAGAATAAAAAAATAATGCCGTTTTTTTTTTTTTATGAGTAAAGCTCAGAAACGGATGACACGATTACATAGCTCGTCAGATGAAGCGCTCAAATATCTATTCATGAAAAACAACAGATTTCCTCTTAAAATAGATTGTATTGCCCTTAAAGAACGGGGATACACTTTAGTGAGTAAGAAAATTTACCCACGTGGTGTTTTATTCACTCCATTGTCACGTTTCAGGTGTGATTAATTTCTCTAGACCTTAAATCCAAAGATTTAACTGCAGAAATATAGACAACCAGTAGATAGCATAGTTAATCTGATAATTACTTAACCCTGTGTTTTACATATCTTTGTTGTTAACAAAAACATTGCATTTCTATTTTTATTCATTGTCAGATTTTGTGACAATCAGCTTTATTGATAATCTTTCACATCTGTGTCAACTTTCTTTGATACATTTGCAAATAAGAGTATCAAAATAACGTATTCCTTTAAAAGGACAGTAGAAATTTACATTTAGAAACAAGAGGTTTTCTTACTTACCTAAAAAGTAACATTTTTGAAGATTTGAAAGCCATCAACGCAATTAATTAGACATATTCAGGAGATATATTTTCTACTAATGAGGTCAATATGCTAACATTCTGATTCATAAAATGATCAACCATGTTAATCAAGATGAAAGCTAATTGAATAATCTACTTTCACAGATAAAAAGGAAACTTATCCTGGCTCAAAGCTTCTAAGCCTCTAACATCCATTTGAATGTGTTTTTTTTAAAGGTGTTGCATTTCTGATGCATTAAGTATATAGGAAAGGTAGTGGCCGACATAACAGCAGGGAATGCTATTCCCGCTGATGAAATATGAGATCTGTGATCACATTAATCCTACAAACACCAAAATATTTTACATTTTGTGTGCTCATACATATAAAATTTACTGCAGCATAAAAACATGAGGTTTTTTTTGTTTATTTTTATTGACAATATTAAAATGCATTGGTTCCAATTATAGTGTGCACATTTGGTAGACTTAATTTAATTAAATAGATTTAATTATGTCAAACACATTTTTACGGTTTCTTTTGCTGGTTCTGTGGGACTGTACCTTGAACATCTGGGGTTCCACCATGGGGGAAAACCATAAAATCTTTATTTTAATTATTACACAAATTCTGTATGCTTTTGTGATTTGCTTAATATTAATTGTGTTTGGTTATCAGGCATTTAAGTTAATTCTTAAGCTAACTGTGTTCCTTTAGTTATATTTGTGAGTAGATTTTCCCCTTTTCCTCTTTCTGAATGTCAATCTGATCTGTTCGGCCAGTATTTAAGTCATCGTTGTTTGTTGTCTGTCAGTTCTAAGTTTGAACCGTTAGTTTGAGGTTTTGTTTTGGTAAACCTGTGTATTTTTGCCTTGAATTTAGTTTCTTTATTTCACTTATTTTAAAACAACACTAACTTTTCAACCCTCATAAAATATTTCATAAATTTTGTGATTATATGTTGACTCACAACTTGTGGACGGGCGAGGGGGTCCATATCGCTTTCAGCGGCACTAAGAAACTTACAGAAGGGTGGCAGGAATCCTGCCACATAAAACAAATAAAAATGTGGTGACTGCTTTACCGCATACATCACTTACCCTGTTTCTTATTTTCAACATCATTTTATGACATTATGCGCTAGTCCTCAAGGGCTAGTGCATTCTTCTTCAGGCAAAACACTACCGCTTTTGTCCACTGGCTGCCAAAACCGACTAAAACTTAGTTCTTCAGTGTTGCAATAAGGTTAACCATTGTTTGAATGCTGCTGTTTTGGCCAGCCCATTTTGGTCTGTGAGTTTGTCCCTCACCAACTCACAAAACTAAAGAATTTATGCAAAAATCAGAGGGTGCCAGCCAGAGTCCAACTTTTTCTAAAACAAAAAAAACAAAACAGGAAAACACATCAAATATTAGAAAGTGTTTGACAGAATTAAATATGCAAATACTAATTAAATGCGTGCGCAAGGATTGGAGCGAATATGCTTAAGTACTTCAAAGTAAATGAAAATCAAAACAAATACAATATATAACAAATACAAAAATTTTACAAATACCTTTGTGCCAAGGTATTTGTAAAATCTATATAAAACCTCTAAGCAAAAAAGTGTGCAACAACATTCCAATAGTCACACACTTGAATTTAATCGTTGTAGATAAGATTTTATATGCAAGATCACATAAAGCTCAACTCAGAGTTTAGCACAACTTGAAGGTCACAATTAAATTCATTATATGAATTTAATTGTTTCTAATGTCAGGCAGTCAAGAATATTTTGATGGGAATAAAGAAAACTGTATAACTATAACAAAGGTTTATTTATTTATATATATATATATATATAAAACGTTGGTAGGGATTAAGATGATGCATACCAGCCCCCCCCCCACACACACGTTGATTATTTAATACAGCAACACAGTAGCTAAGAACAGCAGACTTTCGTTAAAAATGAAGTTTAACGGATTCTTCTTGTTTCGTACAATTATCTCAAATCTATCAGTACTCCCGCTATTATTTCATGATTCCCAGCAGATGGGCTATATGTCGTTGTCTCATTGTCTAATTGTTCCATTAAGTTGTTTCTGTTTACCTATCCTGCTTAGTTCACTGTCCAGCATCACGTTTCACATTTATTTTCCAGATTTATGATGCAGTGTCCTCCAGTTGCTCATCACCTGCGATATACTCTGCATTCTTCTTATGATTTATATTGCCCCGCGGCCCAGTTGTGCACACCACACTACCTCAGAAAAGCTGAGCAGAAGCCCTTGGAGGGCATTTATGAGCAATGGCATTTCCGGTCAGAACATTTTAATTGAGCCGGGATATTGTTCAGAGCAAAAAAAAAAGGTAAGGTAATGAGGGGAAAAATTGAGTAGTGGAAGACACTTTGGCAGTGAATCTGACTTCTTGCATCTCCCAAGTGGACACTTTTTTTCTTTTTTTAGAAACACACCATACATACCTTTGCCATTTGACAGACCTCAAGGTAAGAACCGGCTTCTCTTCATTATTTTCTGCAACTCCTAATCCACTGGTGAGCTGTTTGCCACAGAGCAAGCTCAGGTAAGCCTGAGTAAGCAAGCAAGCGCTTCAATCGCTCTTCCTCTGCCCTCCAAGGACCTGTGCATACCCTGCCTCCGAGGAATACATTGACTCGGTCCAACGAGGTATGAATGAAAACATCTAAACTGAATTGGATGGCGCTGATAACACAAACAGCAGTGATGATGCTGACAGAGGCAGTCTGAGTGGCTAAATGATGGAGTGCGTGTTGTCGGACCTCGGCACTGGCGCCAGAGTAAAGAGCCAAGGCAGGAAACACAACTGGCGCCGGAGAACTGCCTAAGTAGACTCAGAATGGACAGGTTGCCTGTTGCAGTCAGCGTTATTGACTGACATCTGTCGCTGTGGTGTATGAGAAATGGACGTGCGCATGTGATTTTGTAATAGTAGGAACAGAACAGTTGAAAGCCTTCGCCAACAGCAGGGTGTTTATAAATCTTTGTTTTTTTAAGAACTGCTGCTATGCTTAGACGTTTTGTACATCCTCAAAATTTAATGTTGGTTTCTTGGGGTTTTACATGATAAGCAAAATCGAATGGAAACATAATATTATTGTTTTTTCTTGAGCGATCCTGCCACAAAACTTTGATTAAGTGCTTGGGATTTTTTTAGTTACCTTACCAACCAGCGTCTTAGTGCACTTTGTGACCAAACTTTGGTCTTTATTCTACAATGTTTGTCTAAGTTCCAGTTATTTGAACTTCTTTAAATATTACTGTGACTTGAGATTTGGGAGATCTTAGGCTCATGTACATTTTCTTGAGACCATGACCTACAAAATATGAACATCTGGTTTACTTGAACACCTTTCTTTGTTTATTGTTACCCACTTTAGACGGTAGAAAAAAGTTCTTCAAAACAGTTACAAGTTTTCTAAAACAAAAAATGATGTACGTTATGTCCTTACAAGATCTAGTAATAGTAAATACTAAAAGTAAAAAGTAAAATAACAAATTCAGATGTTGTGTGGCAAATTTTACCGCTGCAATAAAAATAAAATTGTTTTCTTGCTTTTCACACATCTTTCTTTAGAGGGGAAAAACTTACAAATCAACTCTGCAGAGAAAGAATTAAAGTGAAAACATTTGAATAAAACTGTTCCTATAAAAATTCAAAATATATTTTTTTAAAAAGCTTAATCGAATATTATAAAGACTTTGTTACTGGACTTTATAACTTGGCGGCTTATTATTATTATTATTACATTTATTTTATTTAATGCATACATTCTTCTCTTTCAGTATTTCCTAATATACATGTATCATTTCTCCTGTATCCTAAATTTTACAGTTGCTTTTTACAGAGAAGTAAGCTGTTCTTCTGTCATTGTGCCTTTCAACTGGGGTTAGAAAGTTTAAATGGACATTTAAGGATTTTTGAGGTAGTGCTCTATTATAACAGTACAACTTCTTAAGTCTTTATTCATTCGGGGTGTCTCTTCAAAAACCCTGAACTAACTTTTAAAACAGACTTTAAGTTATAATTTTGATGTTTTTTCTGACTTGAAGATGAATAACAGGTAATGATAAGTCATGAAGTAGAAAGGCAGGACATCTCCTTTTTCAGTTTCTTCTCTGAGTTTCACCTCCAGAGTTTTACAGGAGAAGCAAAGCTCACTTTCACCCCTGTTTTGTCACTTCTGTGCTTTGTTGCATTTAAAATATGCTCCCCTGATAGTTTCCTATTTTTGATGTGGCAGAATAAGGCCACAATGAGACCCTAAATCTGTTCCTGAGTCTCCTATTTTTGTCAACGCAGGCTCTGGCAGAGTGTGCGGAAGAAATATAGGTTTAACATAAATATAGCACAAAAAGAACAACTGAGGTTGTAACAGTTTCATCTGGTATCAAATGATAAATGACAGAGCATGGATCGGCAAACACAGCCCAAGAGAGGTAATAATATAGTACAAATGTTACATTTCTTCTTAGCAGTCAGCTCAAGCAGCTGCTGAATATGCAGACAGAACAACAGTATTTAATGATTGCTCTATTTTCGGACTTTGTTCTTTTTTAGACAACACTGAGGCACAATCAAGGGAATTCCCTATTTCATCCAACCCCACTGGAGAATTATTTGAATCACAAAAATCTGAGTGGAAGATTTTAAATATCCAAGTAATCTTGAAACATTTTAGCTCCCATCCTGAGAGCTTTTAAAAGCTTCTCTAAGATGTCACTGATCTAAAATTAGAAGAGCGAGCAAAGAGATATGTTACCTCTGGATATTTTTGGATACGTGCAACGAGATCTGTCCCAGTAAACGCCTTGAAAGAACAACTTTTTGTCAAAAACCATTGTGTACTGACATATGCGGTGTTTAGCACATGCAGCGGTGTTAGAAAAGTAGAACAATAAATTAATTGATTTCTAATATTAGCTAAAATTTGTCTCACTTAAACAACAGTAATAACCCCAAATCTACTAATTAGGCAAAAGATACAAACACAAATGTTTTCTTGCATAGGTTAGCACACCCTACTTCCTAATGTAACACCTTTAGCCAATCCATCAGTCTCCAGATGTCTGATGCACCTCACAACATATCTCCTTTGGTCTCACCCTGAAGAGTGAGATGTTATCCTGAGTTAGCTCTATAGTTAAGTTGCTAAATGCTTTGGCTGTTGGATGAATGTTTCTTTGTTACTTTCTTCGTTGTGCTTTAGTTTTGATAGACGGTCGCTTGTACTGAACCAAGTCCCAGTTTCTTCCTGCTTTAAGGGGAGTTTTTCCTCTCCACTGTCGCTACGTGCATGCTCATTAGTAAGGATTGCTGCAAAGTCAACGACCAAACCAAAGCGATGGCTTACTGCCTCTCCATGCTAGTCCAGGAGGAGTATATGCTGCAAGTCAACCCGATGCAATCAGCTGGATTTCCTAAGTTTACAAACTTTGTTTTTTTATTCATTTGAATAACAATCCAAATGTGATGCGCTGTTCGATAACTACAATCATTGTTGTCTGAGTGCCTCGAAACAACATGTGTCGTAAGTTGGCTCTTCATAAATTAATTTTAAAAAAACAACAAAAAAACATTGAATCACCAAAAAAGCATCTGGGCTTTGTCTTGGCCCAAGATTTTCCACGTCTTAATTCTCTGCCGTTGCTTGTTTGATTTACCGTTAAGTTTTGTGTCATCATCATGTTGCAGGGTCAAGCTATGTAACACTTCCCTTGTTTTCCTCGAGATCCCCCTGTGGCAGAGTTAATGATTGACCCTAGCAGGTCCTGCTGTAGCTAAGCATCCCCAAATCATAAAATTTCCACCTCCATGCTTCGTGGTTGGTATGAGAAACCCTGCTCTTTTTCTACGTTCTCAAACAGGCAAATTTTCAAACGGCCCACATGTTTTTTTACTTGAGAATAGTTCCATACGGGCCAGGACAGATGTTAATGTCAATGAGACCTCTTTAAACCCATAATAGACCCATTAATGCACAAATCTTTCTTAAAGGCCCCAGACATCTATTTACCAATCAGGACAACACCCCAAACCACAAGTCCAAAGTTTAAAAAGAACAACCTAATAAAATTAAGAGGGATTTACCCGGCAAGTGTCCTACTTTATTCTTCATTTGACAGATATTTTTTAATCACTTTATTTGGCTTTTGTTTTTGATTTAATTAACTTGAGTTTCTCTGTTTTATTAATTTATTTTAATTTCATCAACAGTCTGTGGTGCCCGTGCCAGGATCTAAGGAAATTGATCTGAAAGGAAAGCCAAATGCCCAGATGGGATGAGTTCGGGTGGTTCTGTGCTACGGGTCAGCAAAGTCATTTGAGCCAGGTCACACAACGCCGGCAGCTCTGAGATGCTGTTATGTTAATCTAAATGCATTGATTTTCAGTACTGGTTTCAGCATTCGATGACAGCGGAGAGGATGATACACATCCAGGTGTAGGCAGATACTGAAAATCTTCCAGGACTAACAGAAAAAGCAAAGGTATTGCATTTCATAAGTTATATTGTAAAAGATTCTGCTGATGGATATATTCGTTAAATTATTCATTACTGACTCACCGATCCTCAAAATGGTGCCTGTTAATCATCAATATTAAAGGGCATTTTCAATAAAAATGGTGACTTTACTAACAAAGAAATGATTGCCTTTGGACCTTTATTCAGCCTATGAACACTCATTTTTGACAAAGCTTGAGCCTCTGTAGGGAGAGCTTTACTAAACACAATCAGCCCTACCGCACACTTCCTCTGAAAAATGTACACACGCCTTAATTAACATATTTCTGTGGAGCACAATTATAAACGCAACCAATCATTTCAAATTCAGCCGGAAAAAAAACAGTAAAATATAAAAAGTCCAACAGCTCGACAGCATCAGTCCTTAAAGAAAAGCTTTGAAGCAGAGTTTGATTTATTTTCAGCATTCAGTTTAAGAGATGAATTGCTCTTAATGAGGCATTACAATTTTTTCTCAAATGTAATTCTTTACACCAACTTCAGTTTGCCTCTCATGAAGCAATTTTTAATTGTCTGTAGCCTCACTGTGACACTGAAATCTGCCTTGATCATACCATAGATTTTTAAGGATGTTCAGTGTGTTTTATTTTGTTAACCTAATATGTGCTCTGTGTGTTTTTCATGTCCACATTTCAGATACTTGTCATACACCAACTGAGATTTCACATGGAGATGACATCCAGTGGTAAGTTGAAATATGGGCTGATTCTTTTGTGTTATTGTCCAACTCCTGGCAGCCTCTATGATTTATTTTAATCTGGTGGTTTTTATTATTTTTAAATAAACATTCAGCTTTTGGAAGTTTTTTTCTAGTCACATACTTTGTTAATCATTGATCTCCCTTTTTTTTTTCTTCCTTTTACCAGGATCAGTGATGCTTTGAAATGTGTTATATCTTTTTTCTGCCTGATAACTTTGTGCAATTAGATGATTGTTTTTTATGCTTTGAATCTGGCCTGCTAACTATGGCTTTTGCTAAAAGATGGAAATTAAAAACAATTGATTACATAAATCAACTGATTTAGAGTGATCACGATGAGAAGAGGCAATACTTATTTCAGTCTGATTATTACTCATGTTAGATGTGTACCCAAGACAATCAAAACCTAACACTTAATGAAAAGCTGCTGGAAACCAAAAAAACACCAATACTATAGGTCTCTTTAGAACTGTTTTGTTATGTAAAAACAAAAAATCAAAACACCAATTCAGTTTAATTTTTCTCCTTTTATACAACAGTAAAACCTAAATAGATTCTGGGTATTTCTTTATCTTTCTTTTTCTGTAAATATTGACGTATTAAATAAAATTAGGATTTGAACTATTTGAGAACCTACAAAAAGTCCAGAGGATTGCTTAAAAGTTGGTAAGGTTGATAAATAGTAATGAGATGTTGATGTCTTCCAAGAGCGGTAATTATATATATATATATATATATATATATATATATATATATATATATATATATATATATATATATATATATATATATATATATATATATATATATATATATATATATATATATATATATATATATATATATATATATATATATATATATATATATATATATATATATATATATATATATATATATATATATATATAT
>JAVLVB010000066.1:348116-364197 GCA_032876305.1 Orestias chungarensis | reverse complement strand
CTCACAAAAAGTTGGGGATATTTGGCTGTCAGGTTGAATTTCAGGATGAGCCCAAAATGCATTCAAACCTTAACAGGTGAACTTAATATGACCTTCTCTAAGCTTTTGAATGAACCTGTCCAACTGTTAAATGTTTCAGTACTTTTTGCACATGTTGCTGTTCTCTAACGAGGAGCTTAACCGTAAAAGTCACCACAGGGGTTTGATCCTCAAATCGACCAATAAATGTCCTGGTTCAATTACACCTTCTGTTTAAACAGTCGTCCTCATCCGGCTGTTCACATTGAGACATCATGAGACCAAGACGACATCTAACAGTGGATCAACAGTACCTGGTCATTGCAATGCTTCAAACAGGACGTTCTCAGACGGACGTGGCCACTGAGCTCAGAGTGTCACAGAGTGTCATCAGCAGGTTGCAACAGAGATTGCGAGAGACTGGAAGAGTAACAGAAAGGCGTAGAAGTGGACGTCCTTTGGACGCATCCCATGCTGATGAATGCTACATTGTGAACAATGCCCTGAGAAACCGGATGATGAATGCCACTCAACTCCGGGCACGTTTAAGGGAGGTGAGAGGCACCCAAGGGTCATGTCAGACCATTTGAAACCGTTTACATCAGCGTGGTCTGCGTGCTAGACGCCTTGTAGAGGCTCAAAACTCTGCACCCCAAAACCTCAATGACCTGAGGGCTGCCCTTCAAGAAGAGTGGGATGCCCTGCCTCAGCAGACAATAAGTCGACTTGTGAACAGCATGAGACGTCGTTGTCAAGCTGTAATTGATGCTCAAGGGCACATGACAAGTTATTGAGACGTTGACGAGTTATTGAAACGTTGACATTTTTTGTTTGAGATGAGGAAATCACCAGAGCATCCTTCTACTTAAATGTCCTACTTTCGTGATATGATATCACTGTGGGGGGAACTTTTTACATTTTCCACAAATTACTTTTCTCTTCTTCTAAAAAACAGATCATTGTTTTGTATATTTCTGCATTTAGAACAACAACAAAAAAACCACAAGCCCTGACACAGCTTCTTTTTTTCCTTGGAACATGTACTGGAGGACACTTGAGCCCCCAAGAGAGGAGCAGGTCTTCATCTATCATCTCCGGAGCTGTTTTTGGGGTTGCAGTGATGCAGCGCCCAATCGGAGCTACTCACCGATGCATTGTGGGAACACTGCAGAAATCTGTTGGCTAAAAATAGTGCTCTCTGTGTGCTATGGTTTTTCCTTCTCTTTCCTTTAGGTCCTCTTGAGAGGATGAAGTGCATATTTAAAGTGTCAACAAGAGGGGATGCTTCTTAAATAAAGTGAAGAAGCGTGCTGGCTACTCTGCAGAAGCATGAACTAATGTTCAGAAAAATTAGGAGACAATATATGTTAATTATTTGCTTTTATATTTTAGATCACTTTCTGTGCGCACACCTAATAATTAACCACTTGGGCTGAGCAGGCATTAAAGAATTTATACTGAGCAGGAATATTTAAAGTATTTCTGGGAAAACCAAATCGCTGTGTGAGTGAAAGAAAACTGAGTGTGTGACAGCGACACCAAAAAGATGACAATTTTATCCATGACAAGAGAAACTGTGGCAAGCCCCGGATTATCCTGCATCATCAACTTCAGTTGCAGGCAGAAATTTCACAGCTGGCAGGTCCCTCCATGCGTGCTGTCAAGATGCCTCTGCAGAGGGAAAAATAAATAAAGGAGCATCTACAAAAAAGACTAATGCAGACCAGGAAAGTTTGAAAAAGAGGTACCAAGTGCTCCTGATGAGCAAGAAATTACAGAATTTCAATAGAAGGCAGCAAAGAGAGAGCTGCTGGAAAAAAACATGATGGTGATACTTTCACCCAGACATGTTGGGGCTTTGGTTCTCCAAACCTCAGAGACACAAGCCGATACTAGTCTGTCAAGCTGCATGTGATTGGTCATCATTCTGAAGTGGTACGACGACCCAAATGTGAAGTTGAAGTGATAAAAGCTATTTTCTGAAGAACAGAAAAAGGAGCACAGCAGCCCTGCAGGGCCCTGATCTTTAGATAATGGAGTCCGTTTGACATTAAACAAGGAGACAGAAGAAACTCAGACTTAGAAGGCTCCAGTTATCTACATTAGGTGATTTGTTTTTCTTGTTTTTTAGCAAGTGACTTTTCAGATCCACCATTTGTTTTCAATTTGTTCTTGTATATATCTGAGCAAATAAATCTAAAGAAATACAGTGACTTATATTGCCTTTAAATAAAAAATGTTCTGACTTCCTCTTTACATGACTGTCAGTTGCGTAAAGAGGATATCTTTAAAAGAAAATCCTGTGTAGTAACGCAAAGCCGACTAAAAGATCTCTAAACGCAACAGACTAAATCTAAACAAATTCAAGATTATTGACATTTATAATTCTAGGATTTATTGCCATCTTTGAAGGGACGTGAAACAAATTAGAGTGCGATTTGTTATTGATAAAGAAAGAAAACATGCAGGGGTGGGGAGCCTTTCCAGTTGTAACATTCTTCCAAGAGAGCATTAATTATTCATCCAGGAGGACACAAAAGAAACCAAAACAACTCATAGAGAACTGTAGGTTTTAGTTGCCTCAGTGTCCTACAAGGGCAAGAACCTTGCTAACCAAAAAGAAGACTATTAGGCTTTCTATATTTGACAATAATTAACATGATAATACTTAAAGCTTTTAACAAAAACAAACTGTGGACCAATAAGATAACAATACAACTTTTTGGAAGGTGAGCCATGTTATCCCTGCCCTAAAACTAACATACATTATTGATATTATAATTTGTGCTCTTAAAAAACCCTAAAGGAGAAAGTACATCCATCATTCATGTTCTTGAGACTAAGCACACAAGGGTTAGACAGCAGGATAATTTAAAGCAGGTCCTCATTGAAAAAGCTCTAAAGAAGGTTTTTGAGTGGCCGAGTCAAGTCCCAGGCTTAAATCTGAATGATTTGCTGTGACATCTTCATAAGAAGGCTCAAAATCTCTTCATTGTGTGTTATTTGAAAACAGTTCTGCAGTAAAAAGTGGACAAAACAAAATCATCTTCAACAATCGTGAAGACGAACTGCATAAAAGTATGTCAGTTTGGACAGCTTTTTATTACCTAAATAAATGTAGTTATTGTTTTTAAACTGCTTTTTTATTTACAAATGGTATGTTTGTCTGAATATGCGGCATAAAAAGTGAAAAAGGCACAGATACTGTACTTCACTTGATTTGTAGTGTCTGGCACTTTTTCACCACTTATTCTTTTGGGACATTCAAATAATCTTACAACAGGTATTCTTCAGCTTCAACTAAGATATTGTGATGTTGGAGCCACCATATTAGGTTTTATTGGGATTTTTTGTAAGATCATCACAAAGTACTGAATAAATGTGAAGCAATAAAAGTGAAGATTATACTTCAGATGCTTCCTTAGAAGTACGTAGCGTTTACTTCTATGTGGTGAAACCAGGCTACTGGTTAGTGTATTCAGCTTTGTTTTATATTACATTAATGTTACAGGTTTTACTAGGGCATCTATCTACATATAACCTAAATATAGTAGGTATAGAGTACATCAGAGAAAGGGCACAGAAAGGCAAACCTCGGGCATCTAATCTTTGTTTTCTTACATTCCTAAAAATAGTATGTTGTAACATGATTCTATGTTGAATACTAAAACAGTAAAGCCTGTGACATTTAAGACCATGATGAGGTGCATGTAAGCTTTTCACAGTAACCCTAAGTTATGCATAAAGTGTCGCGTTTACATTTTATATGCAGTCTCTTCTAGATGATTGGTTTTCATAAACAAGAAGTTATTATTATTTGGTTGTTTTTTATGATATGTTTTAGACAGACTTCTATTGGTTATGCTCTTAATCATCTTTTATAGAATTTTTTTTTTTTCATGTAACTACAAAAACTTACAAGAGATATTGGTACCAAAATGTATTTTTTTGCAAGTTCTTTGGGATATCAGGACCCGAGCATTGACATTTTGTCCTTTTTTTCTATTTCAGTTTTATATCTGTAAGTGAGGTAATGGTTTTTTATATAGCACATTTCAGAGAAAAGCGGTTCAAATTGACAGACTATTTTATACTAATGTGCTAAATATGATAAATCAGTTTATCTCTCTTGGGCGTTATATTAATGAATTTCAAAGATAAATAATCATAGATGTTATGTCCAGTTAAAATTAACTGATTTGTCTGTTTCTCATCTTCTGAAAACGTGGTTTACATCCCATTAATAACGGGAACCATGGTTCTGGATTAGTTTATTCTTAGAAATTATAAACTAGAAGCAAACCTAGGTAAAATAACTGTGACTGACTTTCCAGGTACTATTCCTCTTTGTTTCACACACACAAAAAAACACTTTTTTCCTGGAGATTGGGTATAAAAAAAATCGTAATGAAGTAGTTGAAATAGCTTAAATTATACACTTTAGCTACAAACTGGTGTATGGTTGGTATAAAATGTTTCTCTTCAAACTTGTACAACCATTTTCTACCTCTGCGTTGCCAGATACCCCCCTTCTGTTTCCAGTCGTAACCAAGTGATTGCTTACCAATGTGCTGAAAACACAGAAAATTATGACATTTTTTTTGTTGTCTTTCTATGTTTTCATGAATTATTTAATAAAAATAATAGAATTTTTATTGCATTTTAGGGTTTGAAAACATCATATTACTTCCTATCTATTTTGAGTCTGGTCCCCATCTGGATCTTTTATTTTTTTCTGATATTTGAGAGACCAAAATAACTCAA
This sequence comes from Orestias chungarensis, assembly GCA_032876305.1. Taxonomy (NCBI): domain Eukaryota; kingdom Metazoa; phylum Chordata; class Actinopteri; order Cyprinodontiformes; family Cyprinodontidae; genus Orestias; species Orestias chungarensis. Next base: position 359,415 of record JAVLVB010000066.1, on the reverse strand, counting down.
AGTGATACCCTGGTAGATATCAGGGTTTCGTCATATCGCTGCATTTGTCTTACACGATAAAAAGAGTACAAAGGGAAGCGTTGAAACATCCGCTCTCAATGCGCGAATAGTTGTTGTTTGGTAACTACAAAACCAAATTTGGATTTAAAGACGGCTTGTGTTTATATACATATGATGACCATATTTCTCCTGTCTGAAACTAATGCTAACGTTTTGAAGAGGATTTGAGACTAATGAAAATTAGATTAGATCTAGGTTGGATCCACACTTAAACAGCATGTACCCAAATAAGTGTGCGCTGGGCTTGTTTTATATTCTTATTATCCGAAACATACCTTTTTGCTTAAATGAAAAGGGTTTTATATCAGAATTTGCCAGGGGTAGGAATAATCTTAGAGATTAACTGTAGAAAATGATAACCATGGCTGAATGGTCACCATGTAAAATTGCTGAAGGGAACAATCCTTCCCACACTTTGTGAAGCTAAGCTTATGGGAGTAAAGACTTGTGTTTTTCTAACTTCCAATTGCTGCTAGCTGTGCTGCTGGTCTAACTTTAGGTCGTTTCAGTTATTATTTTAATGTCTGTTGTTATAGAAGATTGGATAATCATGTCTGTTTATGAAAAAAAAAAAATATTTATACCATATTTGTATAATCGATGCTGACACATGTTGCTGTAAGTTACAGCTATCACACTTCCTCTGCAAAACCCTTGCACCTTATATTTCTGCAGAGGAAAGCTTTTTAAAGCCCCAGTTTTACAGACACTGACAAACCTTAAATCTTTACATAGAATTCTAACGCATTTATTTCAGCTCTTAGCACATTTACAATCAGCAAACCCATAAATGTCGTTGCTATTTGCTCTACCTACACAGAACGCTCTGACCAACAAACAATGAGAACATAAGACAAACAGTAGTACAAACATATCAAGGCAGTGCTTCCCTCAGTACATTAGTTTCACCCACCAACATCCTTTCCACCCATCACACGAAAACAATGAACTGAGATTTTGTGTGATATTGCATAATTATGCTGAGGGTGAGATGTCATGCAGTGCTGTTATTGAAGCATACTTAAATTGTGTGTGTGTGTTTGTGTGATCTGTGAAATAAGAGTGATAATCTGTCGCTGGCTCACTGCACCATCTGGGCGCGTCCGCTTTAAAAAGCAGCCAATGTGGGCGACTGCACATGCAGTGTGTGGTTGGTTGGTGAACTGAAACAATGTTTCCCCTGAGGTCGCTTTGCTGTCAGTGATGTTATGACCTGGAGTATACCCTTCTTCTCCACTCTTTGCAAAAAGAGCAGGTGGTTTCATATAAGTCTCCGTCAGAGTTTAAAAATGTGCATATCCTACACAACACTGTGCAAAGATTACAGATAAATAACTCACATTGCTTTGTATTTTGTGTGCTTTGCAATCCATCCTGGCAGGATAGTCTTATTCTCTAGTACAATATGTGCCTTACGATGTGCAGTGTATTGATAATGCATTGTAATACTTTTTATTGGCGGTGACATGACACTGTAGCACCATCTCTCTGTTTTTTTTAGAGTCTGTACTTTCTCAAGAGCTCGGATTGCCACATGTACTTTCTCTCCGGAAAGCGATCAGGAATCCTAATGCGCCGGAAGTCTCGAATGCATTTTTCCAGCTCCTGCTCCGGAGTCATCTTCTCTTTGTGCGCTTTCCTCTTGGCAGCGTCTCGCTCCCTCAAGCCGAAAGTCCTCACGCGGAGCATGTCCGTCTTGCGGCGCATCTCCGCCTGCTGCTGCAGCATGAGGGCCGGGCCTTTGGGCACCGGTCGGTCCAGGGTCTGGATTTTGGACTGGCGACTCACGGGCCCACGAATCACTGTGCCCTGGGGGGAGCTGGCCTCTGACTGGGTCTCGGAGCAGGATGTGGAGAGGTCATTGAAAGACGTGCCGCTCTCGCCCTCGCGCTCGCTTTTATGGCTCTTGCAGCAGCAGTCACAGTGAGAGGACGACCACCGAGAAGGCCCACCTGAGATAAAACACACAAAACATTTGTTTATTTAAATGCTGACAAATATCTATATTTAAAAGTATTAAAACCCCTTTTTGTACATTTACAAACACAATTTTGAATGTATTATTTTGTTATTTCAGGTGACAGATCAATAAAAAATAAAAAATAACATAATTCTGAAAAACATACATGAGTATACAAATGTACAGAAAGTGGTTTGGAAAGAGTAACTGTGCACCTACCAAGATACCTTTAGCTTACTAAAGTGAGAAACCAAGCAAGGATTAATTGAAAAGTCAACTAAGAGACCCGTTGTATCCCAGCAGGATAGCTCAGGTGGAAGAGTTTGCCAAAAGGACAGCTTTCAGTCAAAGGAAAAAAACTAATTAGAAGCCCTTCTTGAAGTTTGCCACATACCAAGTAAGGGAAAGACACAATTGTGACCATCATACCACCTCCTAGCCAATAATATAGCCCAAAATTATTCAAATCCCTGGAAAATATGGGTCTGAAATCATTTTAATTAAAAACGAAAATAAGTTGGAATTTTTTAAAAGAAGTATTTTCATTATTTTTTATTCAATTAATTTATTTAACACATAGGAAAAATGTGTTTACATTTCATGATTTCCTTGATAATCAATGGCAAAAAGCTCCTTACCGTCATGATAATATTTAGCTATTTAGTGTGAAATGTTTGGCAGTGGAAAATTGCTAAGTTTTTATATTCTTAAAGATTTTCAATTGTACTAAAACATCCTATTGAAAGATGTTTTAAATGTGTTCAATGTTTTTCTCTTTCCACTTCCAAAATGTTACAGTTAAGAATAGAATAGAATCAAATGACAGTAGTTAGAAAACATGATTTCTCCTGTGACATTTCCTGTTCAATACGACAAAAAAAAAAAAAGAAAAAAAGCTGGCGAGCTATGCATATTGCTCCTGGTGACAAAAAGACCCCCTCCACCAGAGCTCACACAGCTCAGCACAGCTTGCCGAAAGACCTCTCCCATTTCCCATGGCAAACTCGCCTCAGACCCAGCGCAATCTGCTCTGCTGTCATAGTTTCTAATTAGACGTGTGGCCGCGGCGCCAAGACGGAGGCGAGTTAGCTTTGTTTCGAATTAGTTAGTCTCACAAGCCAAGAGTAAATGTGCTTTGCACCTTTAGGGAGGCACCAAGGTAAAAATAACACAAAAAAATAGCAGAGTGACCAACTGCAGGCTTGAAAGAAAGAGTGAATGTAGCAGCTGACCCTGAAGGTGCCCTGGTCTCTTGGGTGTTTAGATAAATCCGTACTAGCAGTAGATTTCAGCTTAATTTCTCTCTCTTGTACCTTCCTTTTGTCTCATCTCACTTCCTCCTACACAGCTAATTACGAGGCAGAAATACTGTACAATGCAGTGCTGCCTGCTGGCTTCTGAAGTGCTCAAGTAAAGACACTGGCAGCGTCTTTCTTTTCCCAAAATAACCAAAATCGCTTCAATCTGGTTGCAATTGGAGTAGTGCTGTGGAAGAAGTAGATCTCTTAACTGTATGTAACAGTAAAGACAAACTCTCAAGACCTCTTAATAGCTTTTTCCAGTAGAATGATACAAATTATATAGCAGGGACATCTCTGGGGTGGAGCAATGATTTGTCCATTGCCTTCCACAAGTACATGCACCAATTTATAGCAAGCAGTGTTCAACGGGGATTTTAACCTCTCTGCACAGACTATAATAATGACCTTATCTCTGCTGCGATGATTGCATTGAGATGATATAGTCAGAAAGTCGCTAACAGCTTTTTAATAGCTAATCCATGAGTAAAGAGTCCAATCAGCGGACCAATTTCCCCCCGCAGAAGATGAATCTCGCAGAATCAGGCAGCTGACGAGCAGCGCAATTGGGAAATGGATGCAGGCGCTTTAGCAAAGGAGGATCAGCAACAGAAGGAGGAGGGGGAGGCAGAGCATTGTTTCTAAATGGATGGATGCTTTAGTCCAGAGGGGCAGCCCGATTAGGAAGCAAGCCAACCGCCAATAATAGCAACTGGAAAAGTTTCCAGGCCATGCAGAAGAATGAGTAATTAGCCAGGGAGAGAGAGAAAAATATTTTAGTGACGGTAAAACCACATGTCAAGACAAGTTTTAAGTTATGTAATATCAGGCAGAAGAACAGATTCCCCAGAGAAATCATTTCAGCTGTAATCTCTGATATTAATGAGATTTTACAGCTGTTGGGTTTATGATTTTGAACGAATTGTTTGGGAAAAGTCATATTAGGCACATTTTTAAATGATCTGACGTCTCTTTTTGTCCTCGCAATCATCAGCAATCAAAAGCGCTGAGCAGCTGCCAAACCCTCTGAAAATTCAAACGAGTGATGCCCACAAAGCAAGAAACGAGAAGAGCTGATAAGAAGACGGCAAATTGTTCTTTACTCGCCCATTCCTGTATTAGTAAGAAAGATGGCGGCAAATCAGATTTAGAACATTAAAATAATAATAAATCTATAAAAAAATACTAAAAAATAAAAGCTTTTAGCAGGAAGAGATGCAACTTTTCTTTTACGGAAAGATCCACACGGTCACATGGAGAACTAAAAGGGTTTCAACTCAGAACATCAGCAGGAAAAAAAGTATGAAAAAAGAAGAGACATTTATTTATGGTGATAATATAAACACAATTAGATGTAATTTATTATTAACATTAAAATAATAAAGAGGGTCAATCAAAGCGGATGTTTTAAAGCTCATTCCACAGATGTGAAGCAAAACGGGAAAAAAGATAGTTTAACAACCGGGAACATTTACCCTTATTTGTAAATTTAGAGCAAGTAAATTATATGCAACATTAAGTTATATCTAAGATTTGAAATGCATGTATTTCTCACAGATACCAGGGTTTGATCCCCTTTTTGCTTCAAAACTGCCACAATTCTCTGTGGGACAGATTCAACAAGGTGTTGGAAATATTTCTCAGAGATCTTCAACCCAACATAGATGGCAGCACCTGACACTCACTGCAGATGGACATGCAATTACACCACATCACAAAGGTGCTTTTTGGATTAAGGTCTGGAACCTACTAAAATGGTAGAAACTCGTTATCATTTTCAAGAAAACAGACATAATTTGACTTCGTAGGGTGGGATAGGTACACTGTGATTAGCGACAATCAACTCTATTAATCAGGTACACAAAAGTGTTTTTGCCTAATTTATGTATTTTGCCAAAAATACATCCAGAATAACATTATAGCATTACTGCGAGCCTAAACCTCTGATATAAGGTGAGATAGATCCATCGCTTAATGTTGTTTACACAAACATCTAACCCAACGATATAAAGGATAGTCTGAAATTTAGAACAGGCAACCATTTACCAGTTTCTTATTGTTTAGTATTGGTGAGCCTGTGTGACTCACAGCCTCAGTTTCCTGTTCTTAGCTGACAGAAGTGGCACATGGTGTTGCTTAAGGTTCAGTTTGTTGTGCATTTAGAAATAATAACTTGCATTATTTTGTTAATTTACTGTTACCTTTATGTTTTGCTTCTGTTTTAGTTTTTTTATTGATGATCAGTCTTACTCATAATTTGTTGTGATTTGACCAGCCTTGTCCTTTTTAGCTTCGGTTCAGTCTAGTCTTAGTATACCATTAACTTTTAGTTATATCCTGTTTTTGGTTTATTTGAATTGTGTTATTTCTTTTCTCCTGTGAATATTCACTTCTCCTGTGCCCACTCTCACTCTGTCTGCCTGGTCTGTTCCCTCAACTGTGTTCTGTTGCCAATCAACCACCTGTTCCTTCTAACTAATCAAGCTCCTCTGTATTAAAGTACCTCTGTTTTATCTGCTGGAATCTTCCTTTTCTTCCCAGTTTTCTCTCCATGCTCTGTTCCTATTGCTGCTCTGTTATTTTGTAAGTTGTATTTCTTTAATAAATTATCCTAAACTTGGCACAGTGGGAAGAGTAGTCGTTTTGCAATCAGGCATGTTCAATTCCAGCTGCCCCTTGTGACATGTCAATGTGCTCATGGGCAAGGCATTAACCCCAAGTGGCCTACCGATTCATGCATCAGTGGTGAATGTGGCCTCAGTGTAAAGTGCTGAGTGCTCAGTTTGATTAGAAAAGCATTAAGTAAGTAAGGTCCATTTCTGTCACCTGCTCCGCCTGCGACTGGTTTCCACCATTTCTAAACATGTCAGACCATCCCATCGTGCACTGATTAAATATGTAGCTTTGTTGCTATTGCCAGTTTGTTAGTTTGTTGATGTGGGCTAAAGGTAAGGATTACGTTTGCATAAAATAGGTCATTTAATTTGTTCTTGTAAATTTAAACCAATTAGCATATAATCAGATATAAATGTCCTTTGGGATCAGCTGGTCTCTGTCCAAACCTATTTTGTAAAAAGTATAGAATCCAACCTTGGCCTATAATACAACATTGCGCCACACCCTTAGATGTTGCAAGGCGAGGTCGTATCAGTTTCTAAATCCGTTCAGGACTCATTCACTGAGTGGAAGATTTTATTGTGTTTGTGTTTCTGATCTAGAAGAAAAAATGCTTTAGCCGCATAAGGATGCACAGACCTGTTTAATTTCTAATGAGCTTTACTGCTGGTGCCACATAATGGCCTGAATAGAACCACAGAGTGGTGCTAAAAAAATAACCTACAAAACTTCAAGGTTTATAACATAAAACTTAATTGTAAAAATCAGTAATATCTGGTGTCCCCTTTAAATCTTAAACTGAAAAACAGTAACTGTCTTTTCCTGCTCTTTAAACAAGTGGGTGTGTTTACTATCTTTTCAGGGAAGCTATTGATTGCCATGTGTTTTTCTCAGCCTGTCTGAGAGATCTAATTTCTTCCACATTAACAGACTGGAGCTGGTTCTGAAGCTAGACTGAGGTTGTGAATCTGTGTCTCTTACAAATAACAGAGACAGAGTTGAGCTCAGCGCAGACCATGTCCCACAGGGTACCCCTCCCCAAAACTCACATCCCATCCAAACAATGACAGGGATGAGGTTTGTCCTCATCATGTCCAGGAGAGATCAGTTTTGTAGAAATGTGAGCGCTTGTGGATTTTAAATTGTCTAATTGGCAGAGAAGTAGGACATGACGTGGACCGGAGGCAGAGCTCTCTGAAAAATTCAGAACCAAAATGTCACTGAGTTTATTTCCCAGTATTGAAGTCCCTTTTTGTATGTGTTTTGAGCCTCTTGACAGACTCATTAAATTTGCCTCTGCATATCATTTTGATCATCTAAGAGGGACTTTCAACTGTTGGAGCTGAAAACAGATATTTATAGAAACTGTACAAAAAACATGCAAAACCTTTTTATTTTCCACTGACATTAAAAAAATATGAAGATTTCAGTTTGGGTTACCAGCGTATTGTTTCTTTGGAAAAAGTCTGTGTTATTACAGATACGTTTTAGAGGATACTGATTACTGTGCCTTGCTTCATGATGATGGTATTGTGTTTTATGGATGTTTTAGCTGCATCAGGAACTGGCACACAAACTAGAAACGTACATTGTGTGGAAATGCTGTAGCACAATCTCAAGGCATCACCCACAAAGTTAAAGCTTGGGTTCAAATTGTTCTTCCAAATAGACTGTGATCTGAAGCATATTCTCAGATGAGTTAAAAATTGGTTTAAGGGCAACTTTTTTCTTTGGTCATCACAAAACCTTAAACTTAGTCCTATAGAAAGGATGCAGACATATGTGAGAAGATATGTGGGAAAGAAGAACCAAAAAATAGCTTTAGTTGCATCAATTATGTGAGGAGGAATGGCTCAAAATTATAAAAACTGTTATGATAAACTTCTGGTAAACTTGTAAAAGGCAATATTACCAAATAACAAGAAAATTGCTGTAAACTCTTGCCTTTAAAGAAAGTTAAAATCCCTAATTAGCCTTGCTTTCATTAAATATTTTAATAAACTTAGCAGGTCGTTTTCAGTGAGACAGTGCAAAAGCAAGTTTGCGTCACTTTTTATAAAGTGTACATACTCCCTCCCAAATTTGTTCTTTTGAAAATTAATGAGTATAACATTTAAAGTAAAAGAAAAAACAGCATTTGACATCTGTGCTGTTAAAGTCTAATCAAAAAACAGACAGAAAAAAACAAAACATCAAAGTGATGTGAATTTTCATTTGTCCGTTTTTTCCCTGTAATTCAGCTTCACCCAGAGAGAGTGGGCAGTATGAATTATCTGTGCTTCAGGTGCTGCATGGCGCAGGTGCAATAAAATTTTCCGGGGAAGACTTTGCGAAATAAACAAAACACTGGGAATGTTTCTGGTCTCTTTTTTTTATTTTTATATAAGAAAAAAAAAAGAAAAACAATTTACATGTATAATACTTCAAGGGTAAAGGCAGGTTGGTTTAAAATACATACAGCCTGTCAGCAGATACATTCTGATGCTGCTGAGCGAATGTTTCTCAATCTTTTCCTGCCTCGAGAGAAGAATAGTTTACATGCTTGTTAACTCACAAATGAGGCCAGCGTGCCCTTGCAGCACAAAAATGGCTTGTCTTGCAAACGCAGCGGCTGTCCCTACAGCGAGAGGGAAATCCATTTCACAGTCTCACTTCATCACTCGATGTCCAGCCTGACTGATGACTACAGCTGTTTTATTGCCATGTAAAATAATGCACATACTTGTATTTGCCGATAATGACTACTCCCAACTGGAGCCACGGTGTGAAGTGTGGTACCTCTATGACAAAACAAAAAATAAATAATCTCATCATCTGATTCAAGGTTACCCGTACTGTACGCTTCAGGGCCTGCATTAGCTGCACCCCATGAGGAGACTGACAGCTTCACAGGCTAAGTATTAATGACACGCAAACACGAGGGTGCCGATCTGAGGAGTGTCACCCTGACCGAGAGACAAAGAACCAACACAGGCGGGAGGATACGTATCATCCTCCCTTCCCTGACCCTGAACCACATCTCTCCTCTGCACAAGACCTGAACAAAGGTGTTCCTATCATCCTCCAAATGATGTGTCAAGAGGATCGCTTGATAAGAACGAGTAATCCCAGAAGATAATTGTAAAGAGAAGGGAAATGACATGAGGTTAACTTTTTTCTTTACTTTTACAAATAAAAATATTCCCCTGATGCTTTTACTTTGAAACATCCAGGGAGCCCACTTGTGTTTCCACTCATTGTAAATAAAGCTTTTCTTTGAAGGCGATAAAACGAGCAGCAGGAAATCGAGGATGAATCTTAGAGACACATTTGTGAACGGATTTAAATGTTCAGTCCATCCTGTGGAAAGGGTAGGAGAATGGCCCAGCTGCAGAACAACCAAGACACGGCCGTCCACCTTAACCGACAGGCCAGAAGAGAAGAGCATTAATTAGAGAAGCAGTGAAAAGGTCCGTGTTAACCCTAGAGGAGCTGCAAAATGGACATCATTGGTGGGATCTACATCATAGGTGGGATAACCTGTTGGCATGCAGCATAACTATTGCATGTGCAATGTCTTACTTTCCGTAATAGAACCAAATATCTTAATGGGGATTTAAAAAAATATAAGAACCTTAATCATAGAAAAATAATTAAGTACTGTACAGTAAGAGCAAAACATTAACAAATACTGTGTAGTTAATATTGTGTACATATTAGCATTGACGTAAATACATATTTCAATTTGCAGGTTTTTCTTTTGAAAAAAGATACACAACATGGTCAATTTTTATGACCGAGAATGCAGAGGCCGGTTGTATGTTCTTTGTTTACCTTAGAACAAAATTACAAATAAAAACCTTTAATAAAATAAAGTAAGGAGGGTGAATCCAAAATATTACACAGAGATCAAGAGGAAACAGGCTGATGGTGCAACGGGAGGATCTGACCAGGAGCTGTTTCACTGAAAAGCTTTTTTATTAAGGAAAGGTGATAGTTAAACAAGGAGCTGGTGGTTGATCTGACACTGGGTGCCGCTGATAGGCAAAGCAAGGAACTAAGCAAAAGAAATTAGAGAAAAGGAAAATATTATACACAGAAAATATGGGAAAGAACAAAACATTGCTGTAACAAACCAGACACAAGCCAGGAGTAAAATTGAAAGGTTTAAAAAGGACACAGAGGCAACATGGTAACAGATACCAAGTCAAGAACGTAGATATACAGAGAACCATAACTAGAGAGTGCCAGTAAGGGCCTAAATAATGAAATGAAAATGAATGGCAGAGACTGAGACACCCTAAGATAAAGCAAAAAAAGTACTTACAAAGTTCAAGACACTCTCTTTTATGACATAGTTGCTCTATTAATTTTCCGGGTCAAACTTTGTCAGGTCAACATAGACTTCAACGTACAAACAATAAAACTCTAATTCGCTGCAGTCGCACTCTGCGTACCAATACAGGGAACCCCGCTCTCTTCAAGAACAGTCAGCTTGCTGCAATGTGAGGAGATTCACATCCATCAGCCAATAAGAGCCTCTGGAGTGAATATTAAGGTCTCGGGTGTCAGACGCAGAAAACACTGTGTATACCTGGCCTCTGATTACCTCACGGTACGAAAATAGCAGGAGCGCGGACAAAAATACCAACTGGGAAGCATGCAGACAATTTTTATTGGTGGAGGGTTGAAATGAAATTAGCGTTTCACTTTCATTGTCATCAATCATAAATGAAACATTGTTTTTAAATTGTTAGTTTGTCAAAATTTCTCTTTCTTATTAAGAGTCAAGTGTCTTGCAGAAGACAATAGTCTATTAGAAATAGTGCGAAAGTGTTTTATTTTTATTTATTTTTTTACTGGAAAAAGATCTTATCTTTATTAAACACATGGAAACATTAATTCTTGCAAATATTCTTACGAAACAATTACTAAATATAACGGGCAACAACAAAACTATTGTTGTAGCATTATTGTGCTAAGCAGTCAAAGGTTAAAGGTTAAAGTTAAAGTGAACTTTATTGACAATCTAACCATGCAACAGTACATTACACAGACAACTGATATTGCGTTTCTTCTAAACTCCAATGTGCAGTATCAAAGGCTAAAATTTAACACTCAACTAACTATAAATAACAGGACAAGAGACATCAATGGTCGTAAGTGCAATAGAAATATCAATGACAAGACAACTATCAACACAATATATGGAAAACCAAGTCAGTACACAGTTCCTATCAAAGTGATTCAGAGGTTGTGTGTGTGTGTGTGTGTGTGTGTGTGTGTGTGTGTGTGTGTGTGTGTGTGTGTGTGTGTGTGTGTGTGTGTGTGTGTGTGTGTGTGTGTGTGTGTGTGTGTGTGTGTGTGTGTGTGTGTGTGTGTGTGT
>JAVLVB010000066.1:337248-348016 GCA_032876305.1 Orestias chungarensis | reverse complement strand
AGTTGGGACAAATTGTCTACTTGAGATTGATGAAGTGCAAAGAGTTCTGTACACATAACTCCATCTACCGCCAACCCCTTTCTCAGCAGAGGTGCTATTAAAGACATAAATGAGTTATTTATGGGACTACCATTCGTCTCTTGTAGGTATTGCCAATCCAGACTCTAACAAGCCTCTGTGAGGGATCAGCAATGGCCCAATCTCAGCCTCATTTATACCGCAGCGATAGATTAGACTCCCTGTTCCTCCCTGTTGGCTTGTTGTCACTGTTCAGAAGCCATTGTGGCAAAAGCTCTAGATTTACTTTAACGAGAGCTTGGAGAAACCATTGTCTGTCATTACAGTAGATCGCTCCCTACCTGACCGATGATTTGCTCTGTCACAGTCTAAGGGAAGATTGTGCCTCTGGGGTTTACAGGTTTCTATGGTTGAGCGATGATTTCTGTCGCTGTGACAAGGAACCAATAGGTCAAGAGAGGGTTATAGGCTTATTTCTTACAAAATGACAATGAGTTCTAAACCAATGAACACAATTGCATGTTGTGGTTTCCAATTTTTAAATCATTGTGATGACAATCATTAAACACTGTTTGACTCTGTTATCTTTCAGTGAGAGCAGGAGAAAGGAGAAATTTGGGATGGTGAATGAGGCGGTTTTGTCTTTCCCCAGAGACAATAATAATAATCAGTAGGTAAATATCAGCTCGGATGATTAATCTGTTCATAACGACAACAATAACTGACTTTTGTACTTCAAAAACAAGTACAGAAATTCCCATGGGTCTAAAAATTAATTCTCACCTTTTTCAGCTAATTGCAAATGCAGGTCTAGACAAGGATTTATTTCAGGGTTAGTTATTCATTTTTGGCCAATTAAATGTTGTAGACCTTCTGTTACTAAATTTGTTTGTTTTTGTGTGTCTCTATGTTATGCTGTGATAACCTGACCTTTTTTAGCAGATCTTTCTTTCAGTCGTCTAGTCTGAAATTTGGTCTTTTTCTGGTAGAAAACGGTGATAGTGTGGATTGTATTATACATTACCAGGAACTTAGAAGAAACTGTTATAAAAACTCTCTAGGTTGATAAAGTTTCTGTACAGGAGCAAAAAGGCAAAGTTGATTACAGAGTTATTTAACTTAGCAAAAAAGTGTTAATGCAAAACTCGCTAACATGTTTGTCCTTCAGACAGTTGTTTCCAATTAACAGCAAATTTTCTGCTGTGTTGTTTAGAGAAAAGGCTTAAATGCCTGGCTTTTAACATAAAATAATTTGAAGATTATTACCAGGCAACTGTCCTGATGCTAAAGTCAACATTTTAAACTGTGGTTGTTAGAGGAACGATTATTCTTATTCTTCATGCATCAAATTTAAAAAGTTTATCACTGAAATTGTTTTTGTTTTTAACATGAGGGCAAAAATACGTTATGAGTTAATAAAAGAAAAAGAAAAAAAAAGACTTTCCTGCCAAGGAGCACCCACCTCAGGCATTAAAATATATGGGATGCTCCTCCATACAGATGGTTTATGTGAAATAAAGATTGCCACATGAACCTGTATCGTTAATTATCAGGTGCATTTAGAGTTTATTTACCAGAAATTTTTAAAAATAAATGCTAAAACCCTGTTGTTTAGGATCTGCACAGTGTGTTAGCAATAAAATAAATAAGCAGTCCCCGGACTAATACAACCAATCTTGTAGGACCACTCTGAGTGATTATAAATTATTAAATGGTTCAAAACATCAACCTATTAGGTACAGTTTAAGGAATGACCAGTTTGTGGCATGCATCATAAAATACCACTGAACCATTCAAAACTACAAAAAGGACAATGATTTCTTAATTTTTAGCTCTATTTAGTAGGCCTTGTGCATTTGCGAGTAGAACATCATGAATGCAAAAAAAGCCAAAGGAAACATCTTTTTGTTTGTGCAAACCTTGATATTTTCTAAATAGCAGACTGAGCTTCTATGATTTTGTATTTGTATATTTTTCTATTTTTGAGCAAACATATCAGTTGATCCTAATTTGATCTGAGTACTTGCTTAAACCATTATAATGCATCCATGGGTTTCCAATAATAGATTTCCTTTTTCTCCACACTGCATTTTTTTCTCCTTATCCAGAGAGGAACCAAAAGCATAATTTCAATAAGTTTTGAGATTGTACCCAAAACTCTGACTTCAAACTCTTGATAAGTAAATGAATCTACTTAAATGGATTCATGGGAAGAAACACAAGAAAGAAAGACCATGTACAGTGAACCTTATGCAAAATCTGTACGCTAATGTGGAGAATCGGTGGAGCCGTGATAAACTACTGATGCATTTAACAAGAAAAGCAACATGAATGCTGCAAAGGAACTGTCAGGCTAGAAGAGACGTCTCTCACTTTGCTTGCTGCCCTAGAATTTGCACTCTTAACTAAGCATATCATTCTCCGTCTGATAGAAGTTTGGCAGAGTCCTCTCACGCCTGTCTGCTTCTGATGTGTCTATCCATCATTCTGGCAAGGTCTCTGTTTTTTGTTGTATCCGTATTTCCCCTCACTGTAACCCTTTTCTAATAACAAACAGGTAGGTCTGTCTTATCAATCCAAAATATTGTCCTCCCACTGTGTTCTCACACTATATGAACTTTCCTGTCTCATCCCTACTTTTATCTATTTTTTGTTCGTTCTCCCTCTACCGTCTTTCTGCCTCAGTTCCCTCTCACCTTGGCCAGGTACCATGCAACTTTTACACCCACATCCAGAGCTCTTTCTCCGCAGCTCCCTCCCTCCATCTGTTCCACTTCATTTTCTTGCGACTTCCTTGGCTCTCCTCTCTTCTTTGTCGTTCTTTCCTGTCATGTTGGACATTAGCACCCTTTCATCCCCTCCCCTACTTTATCCCAAGGTAGTGTTTGCCAACAGTGAAAGAGGAGAACACCTACACTGTATGCTGTGATTTAGAAAAAATTTGAATGAGTCAGGGAAACAGTCACAGAATGGGTTAGTTTAGAGTTTCATAGCAAAAAATAAGCCCTACTCTTTGACTGTAACCTCTATAAATTGTTAAAACAATATTTATTTTTTTGCATCTTATCACTGTGTGCAACAAATTTAAATGTATTAGTTTGTGGTTTTATAACAGACCAACTCTATAAAATATCAACTCTTTTTTAACCTTTCAGATTTACCTTCCAGAGTTTTCTATTTACCTCCATCCATCTTCCCATTTTCCACCTACAAAAGAAGTACAACCCCATCTGCACCGTTTTTTACCTTGAGATGATGTTTTTAGTGGGATGTGCAGTATGAGGCGAACATTTAATTAGCAGTTGTTTGCACTTATATTGTCTTTATGGTTATCAGAGCAACAAATGGTGATTACATGGTCAATCCACTTTTTCTGTATTTAATTAACAAACAAATAAAACCATGAATTGTTTCTGTCTACATCACAGTTATGCAATACTTTGTGTTGTTCTACAATACATTTTATTTAAATTCCTCAATGCATTACCAATGCATGCTACATCATCATGCCAAAGAAATGTTTAATGCAATATTTGGCAGGTTATCATATTAAAATGTCATGCAAACATGCATAGATTCATGAATAGCCTTTCACTGCCCTTAATCCAACGAAATGTCAAATGCGCAAGATGCTGACGCTCAAAAAAAGAAACAGGGACAATTTAAAAACAAAAAAGCCTCAGAAAACAACAGGATAATCATCATCACAACACTTAGCAATAGTGTCAAAAACATTTCCTTTTCTTTTGTATACATAAAAGTTTGTGGTGGTAATGTGACCAAAAATGTGCGCATGTAATTTTTCACGGCACGGCAAATCGCAGCTTCTCCAAAGGGAGCGATACAGAACAATTCAGAGCGATGAACAAAGTGCTTTTTAATTGGCCATATGTGTCCCTTCTTTGCAAAGGACTGAGCCAGATTTGCCCCCAATTAAGATGTTAGCTGATCCAGGGTCTTTGTTTCCAAATAAAACCACGCACGTTATATCTCTTTCTCCTCTTTTTGTTGCTGCCCACTGGTGCAATATTATTCATAACCCAGCGGCTGTCAGGATCCGAGCAATAAACTGTGTTTACGCATGACACATGTGATGTGTGCTTACAGTGTAGCGGCACTGTGAATCAACTTCCCTCGCAGGGTCGTGGCCGAGTCTGCCTCTATTCTCTGACTCTGAACAGAAAGTTTGCTGAAAGCGGCTCAACGGGATTCAAACATTTAGAGGGGAATGGATTTGATGAGGATACATTTGCTTTTTCCCTCTCATTTTTGAGTCCAGTATTGTCATATGTATGAACAACTGATTATTGACTTAAAATAACGATATTTCGCACCCTGTAATATCATCAGGAATACTGCTGACTTAACATCCAGCATGCAGGCAGTGACACCCTTCACAAGAAGTTTAACCCTAAAAAAATCAATACAGAAGAAGGTGACTGTTTAAAAGGTGCTAAGGCCAAGCATTTTATTGGAAAATTTAGTGAAAGGAAAACATAGATAACCAAAGTCTTTCAAAGAAGGGTGAACCAAATTAGATTCAACAGTTTTAGATGATTCATAAATTGGCGACTGCAGTTGGTCTCAAAGCTTATTGGCTAAAACTGCTTTATTCTTTAAAGTAAGCAACTCCAGAACCAGTCAGAATATCAAAACATTCTTAGCTGGGCTCATGCTTTCCTTTTATTAAGGAAATAAAGGAACAAAAAAACACAAAATTTAGGTTCTGTGAGGACCAGTGTGAGGTTCCTACAGTTTGTTGGTCCACTGTGTTTTATCAATTCCCAAGTCAATGCAGCAATCTAATGGGAAACAATAAAGCAGATAATGGCTCTATTAGCAGTGTGGGATGGTGAAATGTTCTGATGGAAATGAAATCGCCATCACCTTAAAGCTAGCCAGAAGAGGGAAGCATGGAGTGATCTTAAAATCTTCTGGTAGACGGCTGCGCTGACTAATGCCCCACAAAAAAATTGTTGGAGTATTGCAGGGAGGAATATTAGACAGCAGAAACAACAATTCAACTGAGCTGAACGGCACTATTAAAGCAACCTAAGCTCTTTAATACCTCAATAGAACCGCAGGTGGATCATCTCCACGAGGCACTAATGTGAGTTGATGCAAAAGTATGCATATAGTGTAAAGAAATGGACATGCATTTCAGTAGTTCTGCACTACTGTATTGAAATCCAATATGTTTATCTCCTCGACACAAGTGTAATGAATGTAAAAAAAATGGTTGTGCCATTTTTTTTATGAATCACTGATGACCTGTCCCATGTGTAATCTGCCTCTCATCTAATGTCTGCTGGAGCCAGTCAACACCCCCCGCAACCCTGGAAGGATTAGTGGGTATAGACGATAGTTGAACTGAAACAAGTGGCAACCTTTTGACAACAGTGCAATTGTGATGCATTTGCAGTGAGCCCGAACCGCTCACCCCTTACAAAACCTTCTGGAGGTTCCTCCGATCATCTACAATTACTTAAACACAACGGAGAACAAAATCTTCACTCACGGTAAAAGATGTACTGTGTATAGTTGGAACAGATCCTGTCATCCACGTAATGAGCCGTGGAGGACGCAGTCAGGGAGGTGTTGCAGGCAACAATATGAAAACCACTCTCTGACAGCATATCAAAAGCCCTCTCCAGGTGCTTGAACTTGAGGTAGAACCTGCGGGTGTATCGATCCGGCGGTCGGTCCAGGTCCCTGTTTTCATTCAGGGCGTCTCCAAACACCTCTTTGGCCAGTCCGATCCTGCTGCTGACGAAGATTCTGGGTAGCTTCTTGGCCTTGGTGTCAGTGTGGTTCTCTCTGCCTCTGAAGGCGATGGTAATGTAGCCATACCTCCTGTCCAGGGAGTAAGACGGGTACAGCCTCTGATCGCTGCCCTGCGACTCCTCATCCCAGTCGCTGTCATCTTGAAACAGTTTGGGCTCCTCGTCTGATAGAAGTTTGGCCAGTTCTGGCAGCTGGAAGTACTCTGCCTCTCTTTTCAGCCTTCCTCGCTCTGGAAAGTGGTCGGGGAGGACAACTTGCTTGTCTCTAAGGTAATCCAACACATACCGGAACAAAAATCCATCTCTGTCAATAAAATACCGCCCTCTGAAATCCCTTGATAGGTCGTTTGAGGACCCCTTTTTGTTGGAGAACAGCTTCCCAAGCAGGGAATTTGGGAAGCTGGTCAGGGTAGCGTGACGGGTGTAATAAACCTGCCCACCCACGTTCAGCTCAACCACGTCCGACGGCGGGGTTTGCACCGAGCCTGGTTCTTTAGCCGGCTGCTGTTTGCAGTTTTCGCTCAGTGCCATTTCTTCCTTTTCCGCACAAAACGTCCCAGAAGTTCAGGGTGATAGGTGCAGCTGCATGGAGCAGAGGCGCACAGAGCTTGAGAGGAGTAATTCCAGATGCAGTCCCAGCAACCAGGGGATTTTTTTTCCCTCACAGAACAACCCCAAACGTGCGTCTGAGGCGCATCCTTAGAGCGAGTGCGTAAAGTGGAGACTAACAACTCTGAGCGGCATCGATCATCATAACCAGCATCATGTTACAACCCCTGCGATCCAGTGACCTCAAAGCCAACTTTCAACATCGAAAATTGCATTTTTTGAAAATAAATACTTTCCAATACGCTTGGACGTGTTTCAATCAATAATAAACTGAAAGAGAGATTGTGGAAGCATCCTGTCGTTCTCCTCCCAACTGGGAAGCAGAAACGCGCTCTTAGATGCAGGAGGAAGAGGAGGAGGAGGAGGAGGAAGCGGAGCTCCTTTTGCGCACCAGTCTCTCCAAACTGCTAAGTGTGTACGCGGCGAAACCGGCTGAAGATTTTAGATGATGTTGTTCCAAGCTGTGACACAAAGGAGGAGGAGGGTGGGGGGGCATACACACAGTCTTACATCATCTTAAAGGAAAATGTCATTTTGCAGTCCATCACCACGGAGCGCGCTCGTGCATATAGGCGCGGTGCGCAGCCGGAGACGAGGACCCAGGCTCATATAAACGCAGCTCCGACATCTCAGTGGTGCGGATTGTAATCCCAAACGTTTGGTTTCTTGGCTCTTTATCATCTTGAGCTGACGCGCTCATCCCTGAAGAGGCCAGCGGTCCGCGTTCGCGGCTCCAAATCTCATCCGCTGTGACAACTACAAGCTGAAGATCCCCACGACTGTTTGCTTTGACCCTTTCTGCATGCATGAAGTTCTTTTTTATTTAAAAAAAAAAAGGTCTGAAACAGAAATGCAGCCAGAAAGTGTGCTTATTAACCTTCGACCTTGGGTTGAACTGGGGAAAAAAAGTCCCTTGATAATGGATTTGGTTCCCAAATAGTTTAAATATCTCCGACCCCACGATGCTCTTCATACCACTTCATTTTGTCAGATTGCAACAATAGGCTCTTATGAACTGTACTGTGACTTTATGTGAATTAAAAAGCAAAACTATTAACGACTAAAAGAATAAAAATCTGAAATGTGTGTCATGCATTTGCTGCGGTTCCACCAGCTTTGGAAACTGGCTTTTTTTTTTGTTTTTGTAAAACCCTGCCAGCTCTGTCCATCCTTATTCATTGACCTGACATACCTGAGTTGGTATTAGAAAAGGTATTAGTTTCAATGGCAGATATATTTCCACTTAAAGCAAGTACAATAGTGAAGAATGTCTGCCATTGAAACTAAAAATACTGCAATGTTGTATTTTATTGTGATTTATTTACTACAAACTTCTACATCTTGGAGGAAAGCTACTTGTAAGTCACTTTTGTCCTTTTTTAGGTTTGAATTACAAATTAGACAAAAAAAAACACGGCAACATTTATGTTTTCTGTGCAGTATTGTCCTCATCCATCCTTTAAGTTTAGGTCAACAGCCATAAGTTGGTTTGTTTACAGTTCTGCAAACCTTTGGCCATTTTCAGATTACAAATTGAGATGTGAGATGTTTAAGTCATAGGATATTTATCTCATTAGATATCTAATAAAATAACATTTAAAGCTTCAACACTTTGCAATGCACTATAGTCATGAGTCCCATTCTGCATGAAGTGTGTGCGTATTTTCACAGGTAAAACTCCCTAATCACCCTCATTACTGATCTGGATTGCACCCGGTAAAAGGAAGCGGAGGTTCGAGTCTGATTGTACACTAACTGTTAGGTGAATTGTCACAAAGTAAGCATTGCAAATCTAAAGGGCCTTGGTTGGGGGGGGTCAGCCAAATAATGAAAGCATTAAAGAGTATGACTCAATTTTGAATGATCACCTGAACATTGGGGACTTTTGTGTTGTTTTAGTTTTGACCGCGTGAAAAAAATCTCCCAAATTATTCAGTGATTTTCCTGTTTGTAGCTTCGTTGTTGTGTTTGTTTATGTTCACAATAAAATCAGGGGCCCCTTTGTTGCTGCTTTGGTGAGAGAAAGGCATCAGTGATGGGAGAGAAGCCTTGACTCGTGGTTGTAGAGGAGGCAGCGGCCACGCTTTTCCCTGTTAATTCACAGTATACTGTGCTGGAGAGGAGTCGCTAAGCAAGCCGCAGGGGACTCATTTGGATTTAAACTGTGGGGATTTAGAGCTACGGCAAGCTCTCTGATCTCTTTTCTCCAGTGATGCGATGTTTTGCTTCTTACATTGTCTCTGCGGTACAGTAATGTTTTGAGTATTTAGCGATTGTAATATAACGGCACAAAGGACGCACAGTGTGCCTCCATTAGAACTGCGGCCTGTTTAAAATCCTGGACAGCTGTGACCGACGAGGATTTCATGTCCCAGATTTTGCTTCTAAATGATTCTCCTCCCAGATGTCTTATAAATCCTGCGACTTACTCATCTCACTCCCATTAGAAACATCCTCCTGTCTTGCGTATTTCCTGTTCATTGCAAAGCAACCCAGGTTACTTTTTGTATTTTGGAAAGGGTTGAATTGTAAGACAATATGGCTTCCAACTGAGCGTGAAGTCAGAAATCTGTATGTGCAGGAACATTAGAATGGCAGCTTGGGTTTTGCAAGCCCGTTGGTTCCGTTACTTATGGTGCAGCTGTGAACAAAGATTTAAAGCGGGTCGTTTTTCAGTTTGTACAATGTGTAAAATCTACAATCTTTCTGGTCGGCATCAGCACTCTATACAGTTCTCCATTCAGATGCACATTGTCAGGTGAGTGAACGTTTCATGGAAAGCTGATGCACCATCTCGAAAGCAACAAACAACCCAAACAGGATCTGTTCTTCAGAGTTATTCTTCAAATTCACACACACACCATCTTTTGTCCTATTTCCTCCTCTCCCACTCTCTTTTTCTCATATTTTTCACACAGAGGAGGCCGAGGTGTGAACTGGCATGTTTGGAAAAAACATACCAGTTCACACTTTGAATTTTGCTGTTTTCAGACAGACTCCAGTTTATGTTGGAAGTCTACGTTTGAAATTCCTAAATGAAACAATTCGATAAAAGTCTCTGTTATATTATACACTTGATAACATTTTATCAGTCATAAGTGTTCTAATTTTTATGATATCAACTTTATGTGATGTTTTATGCCCCTAGAGGGCAGTGTGGTCAGTACAGAAGGAGGAAAATGCATTTGTATGCAATGTATTATTTTACCAAATTCAGGAAAATGTAAGCTAAATTGCCAAAAAAAAAGCCTACTTTAAAAATTACTTTATTTAAACAACTTTGCAACTTGTTTATTTTGGGTATGCTGTTTGAAAAGTATGAACATTAAAAGTATGAGCATGTACAAAAGTTTTGGTTCCTTTAGTCTGGAGTACAGCAGCAATGCACCTTGGCATGAAGGCGATCAGTCTGTGGCTCTGCTCAGATGTTATGAGTGCCCAGGTCACTCTGATAGCCGCCTTCACAATAAATTGGTCTGGATTATCGTATATTCCTCTTAAGATCTTCCTTTGGGGTTTAAGGTCAGGCGAGTTTGTTGGCCAATAAAAACAGGGATACTATGGTGCTTAAACCAGGTAGTGGTAACTTTAGTGCCAAGTCCTGTTGGAAAATGAAATCTACATCTGCATTAAGCTGGTCAGCAGCAGGAATCATGAAAATCTCTAATACTTTAGGGTAGATGGCTGAGTTGACCTTTGACCTCAGAAAACAGAGTGAACTATCACCAGTAGCTGACATGGCGCTCCAAACCATAGCTGAGTGTGGAACCTTTAGACTGAACTCTGCACTCTGGATTCTGTGCCTCTCCTCTCTTACCACAGGTTCTTTGTTGTTGATTTCCCAAAGGTAATGCAAAACTTTGTTTAATCAGGAAACATAGCCCTGGAATCAATCAGTAGCAGTCCAGTCCTTTTAGTCTTCGCTTATGACTTCGTCTCTTGTTCAAGAGTGGCTTGACACGAGGAATGCGACAGTTGAAACCCGTGTCTTGCATACATCTTTGCGTTGAGGTTTTTGAATTACTGACTCCAGCTGCAGTCCACTCTTGAGAAATAACCTTCATATTTTTTAATGGGTTTTGTTTCGTAATCTTCTCCAGGGTGGGACTATACCTATTGCTTGTACACGTTTTTTCTACCACACCTGTCCTTCATTTGCCTCTCTATTAATCTACTTGGACACAGAGCTGTGGACAGCCCAACTCTTTAGCAACTCTTTTTTGTTTCTTGAGGTGCTTGTGCAAAGTAAAAATGGTCCTCTTTTTCCTCATGATTATGTTTGATTATGTTGATATTGTACATTTTCCACAACATTGTAATTTTCCTAAATACTTATGCTAGGGTTTTCATATGTTGAC
>JAVLVB010000066.1:305710-335634 GCA_032876305.1 Orestias chungarensis | reverse complement strand
GCATTACTAAAAAAACAGCACACACACACTGAAGTGTGTCGTTTTATCCTAATAAAATTTGAACAGTGGTTTTGGGGTATGCATGGCTTCATGTATTTATGTATCTTGGGTTTCAGTGTTGCTTATTCGTCTCAATTACATTATTTTTTTTTTTTCAAATAATTTTTGCTTTCTTCTTCGTCTGTTTCCTGCTAACTCTGATGTTTACGTTTAGCTCTGAAGTCTAGCAGCCTCCCCAGCCGCAGTTCCCGCCCCCGACCAGCAGGTGGCAGAGCCCGCTCCCTGAACGCTGCTCGGCTCTCAGGAGCTGCCTTCGCCTTGATCTCCATTTTGTGTGTTTTTTTTCCTCTACTGGAGGTTAGCACCTACTTTCCCCCAACGGCCGCGGTGTGACATTTTTTGTGCATGTCTTCCCACCGCGGGGAAAGTGGGAAGCCGACGAAACACCCGCAGATTCACTCGGCCCGCTTTTCCGCTGCAGTCATGTAGCGACGAACCGCGCAGTTACCAGAACCAGGCAGCGTGTTTAGAGCTGCCACTTTCAACCAAAACAATGTTGACTGATGACCTGTGGACTCTTATTAGCAGCCCGTCACATCAAGGGTAAATACCGTAGCTTTTATTACGTTTGCTGCACACATTCAAACACGCTGCAGCTAAATAAAGCGCTCGCGATGCACGTAGTAGCATTTTAGCTCCTTGAAATGTAGCCACTTTAACTCTAAGCCTAGTATGCTAGCAGTTCCTTAAAAAAATGCTAACAGTAGCAGACGTCGGATTTCGGTGCCATTTAGTGATCTTGGCGTTGAATCAGTGGTTTAAATGCTTGTTGTGTGATTAGTAATGCACGCAGACTGGCGATGGAAGGTTTGTGTATTTATGTATATATAATTTATATATATTATATATTTAATTTTTAATTATTAATTTTTTTGCAAACTAGCGTCAAGTAGCCTTAGCTAACTGTCAAACGCCATAGGAGGATAAGGAGGGTGTTTCTCTGCTAACCAGCCATGCTGTTGGAGGGGTCTCCGGATGTGCATGGTGGGATGAGGGTCCAAAAGGATCCAGAGGCCCTGGGAGTTGCACCTGGGTCTCCTTAGTTCAAAACATACAGCTGGAAGGAGTTGTTGGGAGGGGATCCATGTGCAGAGATCTTGGCTCTTGCTACCGAAATAAAGTTTATTCATTTTTTTTAGGGGTACAGTGTTGCATTATTTTTACTACAATGTTTACTATGCTCATGCACAATTAGCCATCGTGTTAATACAGTTAAACCTCAAAGACAGAAAAAGTGAAATGAAGCCGATGATTTTAATTCTTTAGGTCTCTTGCCTATAAAATAAATTACAGTGAGTTATGACCCTGGATATGCATTTCGTATATGTATAAGTATTGGTATTAAGCCAAGAGGAAAATACCACCTAGAGCTGGTGCTGTTCCTACTATCCATTTGTGATTCTTGTAATATTTATGAGAGATATAATAAAATATTATAACGAAATCAACCAATCTTCTCATTGGTTTTGATTAGTGATCAGCAGGTCGATAATGATAATCTATATACAAACTAATTACTCCCATCAGTTGGTAGTTAATGTGACAGCTAGTTTTGCATAGTTTGGTGTAACTATTTTGTAGTAAAAAAAAATAAAAACAAAACTAATCATCTAAAGACCACCCCATTACTATAAATAAATAAATAAATAAATATTAACACACTACCATTAACTCCCAACTTTGGCAACAGATAAAACATACAGAATCTCATCTGTTAAGCATTGCTCAAGGGTTTTGTCCTCAGATTGGTTTGTTTACCTACAAGATCTCCTAGATGCAATTAGGCTTTTATTCTTTTATTTATTTATTTTTATTTATTTTTTTGCATTTATTCAAATTAGAAAATTCAAAAGAATAGGATAATTAAGAGTAATTATTAAGGTCACAGTAATGCTGTCTAAAACTTTTCATTTTTTTGTGTAAATTCAATGTTTTTCTTTTCTAAATGGCTCTTGAACTTAAGTGCAGAATAAACACCCATTAAATCTGATTTTAAATCAGTAAATATGGTTAATTTGCAGAATGTTACCCATTTTTTATGTTCTTGCATTCACAGAGTTGCACCGATTATATTATACCAATATTGGCTGTTTAGTTAGGCTGTTTGTGATGTTGCAGTTTGTTTTTCTTGTTTCAGTCATAAGAAATTATTCTAAAGAGATTAGATTTTATTTTGTTGGTTAGAGGAGAATGCAGGAATAATTTTCCGCACCAGCAGACCATCAACTTGTCAACGTGTGAGAAAGGGGAGGCACTGTTTTGATTAAAATACAGTATCTCTGAACACTTTCTCTGGCATCTGTATAAAATCTCTTTAAACCAAAGTACCAGAAGGATTGTTCAGTTTTTAAACCCTTGGTTGACGTTGATTTTTATTTACAGCAGCCTTTCTTTTTCAACTTAAATTTTTTTTCATATTTTTGGATGCAAATGATTAATATAGCTTATAAATATGTTGACCTGTCTAAAACAGAGGCTGCAGAGTGGATTGTATAAAAGTTTGAATCACATCCTAACCTTCAGCGGTGAACATAATCTGTCTGTAGAAGCATGTTTGTTTGTTTGTTCTTGGCATGTCTACACATGTTCTTGTAACCCTAAAATTAGCTGGCAGACCATACTTTTCAGTCCGACGAGGCATCTAAAGCTTGTTGCTTTGTTTTTGGTTTTCTTTTTTTTCTCAGACAGGAAGCAAGTAGAGGCTTACAGTTTAATTTCAGAAAACATGAGTTTTGGAAAGATTTTGATGTCAGTAGTTTGTCAATGTTATTTATTTTTTACATTTTTGCATCTTTATGAAAGACTAAATGCAAAAATAATGATAAACTGGATTCAGTGTGTTTGAATTGATTTTATTTTGTTCTCTTGTTTGACTATATACAATTATTTTTCCTTCCCCGAATCAAAAGATGGATCAAGGTGGAGTGAAGAAGATAGCGTACAGAAGAAATTACCATCTAAGCAAACTGGTCTACACTGAAAGCCCAGAGGAGGGAGGTCTTCTGAAGGTGGCTCCTCACAGTGCCATGTCCATCACCTCCCCTCCTTCTGGTGTTCTTCCATCTAGCTCATTGATGCAGCCGGGACAAGTGCCCAACGGCCTCAGCAACAGCCCACTCCCAGAGGAGCTCGCCTCAGCCCCTGCCGCCATCGGTTCCTTGGCTGACGCGTCAGACACCAGGGGCCTGACCAAAGATCAGAGACCCGAAGAGCTACAGCTATTCCAGACGCAGACTTTCAATACCTTTGGGCATCAGGTGCTGCCCCAGCTGGATGCCAGCATGGCAGACATTACCCAGTCCTCCATGGACTCACTCATTGGAGGTTCAGATCCCAACTTATTTGCTGTGAAAACAGAGGATTTCTCCATGGACAAAGGTGAGCAGGACCTCAGTGATCTGGACCACGCCTTTGATCATATTGGCAAAGACGTGGAGATGAACCAGAAATTGTTCAACGAAACCAGCCTGGACCTCCTCCAAGAGTTCGACCTCACCGCGTCCCCATCAGATTTTTATGTAGGGGATGACGCATTTTTGTCACAGCTTGATGACACTATGCTGGCGGACGGGGAAATGAGAGGGACGTCCGAGAGGGACATCAAACCCTCTGTGGGCGAGAGCATGAGCGCTCCCAGGGCGGTCTCCGGTGTCTGCGACGGCAGCAAGGCGACGAGCCCGCTTGAAGCCAAGTCCAAGTCTCCGGCTTTAACCCCTACTACCACTTTTCCCGCCGTGGTGAAAAAGGAAAAAGACACCGGCTTCATTCAGCTCTGCACGCCGGGTGTGATCAAGCAGGAGAAGACGTCTGCAGGTTATTGTCAAATGGGCGGCTCCAGCCCCATATCCATCTGTGGCGTGAGCACTTCTGGCGGACAAAGCTACCACTTTGGACTCAACGCCAGAAACAGCGATGCTCTGCAGGAAAAGGACCAGAAACCTCTGTCTGGCCTGTTTCTCCCGGTATCGAGCCTCGATGGAGTCTGGCACAGGAACCAGGGCGATAACGCGGCCATCCGCCGGTCCAGTGAGGTTTTCTCACCATCCTTCTCCAGCTTCACCAGGTAAATAAAGCAGCCAGCTATGAACTGTGAGGTCTGATATTTGATTTCATTCTGCATAGCTGTAATAAGATCAAGTACATCATCAAGGATGTTTAGCATTTAAGAGTAAATCCTCACAAACCAACTTAAGTTAACTTAGGTTTCTGTAGGCTCCTAAAAAACTTTCCAAACAAGGTTTTACCTTCAATTAGGTCCTAAAGTTCTTTATTATTGCTTATTCAATTGACTGTTCTTTCTATAAATTGTTTTTATGGGGAACCAAGTCATTCTTTATCCTGTAGTTCTGACAAAAACCCTAAATTGCAGAAATGTTGTTGTCTTTCAAAACAAATGGTGCCCAATTGGGGCTCATTGTGGCTTATTTACGGAACTGAAATCGAAATGCTTGTGATAGTCATCGCATTACCAGATCGTTTTTTTTATACCAACATGTGCTTCTAAGCAACATTTTGGCCTAAAGCCAGGGATTTCAGATGTTGATTTAAACCTACGGGCATGAGTCATTGCAAGTGATGCTTCATGCAGTACGAGATACGGTATTGGTGAATGTTGCAACAAAAATGTGGCCTACAGTGAGAAAAGAAAAACAAATATTTCTTATTTTTTGTGATTACGTTATAGTGGCTTTCTCATTGATATTAGTCCAATAATTAAACTGCTCCAATATCAAGAACCAATGTTTAATTTGCTCTTTTTACTGCACGTGTAAAATCGAAGTGGGAAGACGGTCGGCCATGTTTGGTTATGTGACTATGAGGGTGATATTTTTTTTCTGAAGCAGGGATGCAGTTTCCTGGTTGTGGTATTTCAGTTTTGAAAGAGGGGAATTTATATAATATAAATAAGAATTGTAAATATCCAGCCAGCTGACTGGCAATTTGCATCAGTGTGCTTATAGCCTGAAAAATCTGTGGTCCCTCTGAAAGTTTCTCAGGAGAAACTGTAGGATTGCCGTGTTTGATTTTAGTGGTAATCGTTTGTAATATTAGAGACATTTCTTTTACTCTGTTCTTCTAAACTATAGAGAAGAAAGATTCTTGTACAGCAACTTTTTAAAAACCAACATAAACACCTGTAATTGGTCCACCTACGTTTTAAATGACAAGATTCTGGCTGTATTTAAACGAACTGTCTTTGCGCCAGCATGCATGATACCAGCTTTCTAAAGTTTGCTGTTTTTTTTGTTTTGTTTTGTTTTATTCACCTAGTTTTTACGTTACCTAGAAATATTCGTTGCACCCTTCCAGACAGGTGTTGTCAAGCTCCATAACTGTTGGCTGCTGATTGTTTGTTTACTCTGCTTTATTCCTGGGCTTTACGTAACCTCTCTACAGTCGAATGGTTTCTGTGTCATCGCTGGTGCGGCTTATTGCTGTTGTCGTCTGTGTGCCACCTAAAAAAGAAAAAAAACAATCAACATGTATTTATAAACATAGTAATAGGTGCATTAAAATACACGTTAGTGTTAACTATTGTCATGCATTTTATAGTTTAGCCCAGTTTCATGTGAAAATACTTTGTTTTTGCGTTAATACACGCTAGTATAACCTTAGCATTTTCCACAGGTTTAAGTTTAATATGCTTAATCGTGCACAAATTTACTTGGATTGACCAGGAAATGGTAAAAGAATAGGCAGGACTGCACAAGAGATAAGCGAGTTGTCAAGTAGTACATGGGTTATGATGTTATGTGATCTGAATTGTTGGTAAAAGAAAATGGTGACGGTAAATAATCTTGCACCTCCCTGACCGGTCAGAATCAAACTCTTGACTCATTAAAACTTTTTAATGTACCATACCTAAGCACAACAAGGTTTTTAATTAACAACTTTCAGCGCTGGTGCCATCACTGAGGGGAGGTATTTTTGCAGTTTGTGTGATATTTAAGATGAAATCAAAAAAGCTAATTAAACAAAAACTGTTTTTTTTTTTGTTTTTTTTACATGTCTTTCTTTCTGTAATCTAACTGGACTAATCTTGCTCACAATACCAAAGACGGGTTGCAAGTCGCCTTTTCTCCTGTGCTTTTTGGACCTGCACGAATTCAGGAAAATCTTTGCTAATCTGCTATCGCTGCTAACCCTTAATTTCACGACACTTTACTTTTTGTCTTCACTATGTATGAGTTGCGGGCATCATCAGCAACTATTTAAGCTAGCCAAATATGTGCAGAAGATTCGAGAGCTGAAGGCTTTTTACTCAAAGTTATATATCCAGCCAATTATTGCATCTAAGTACATTATTATTCACACTGCTATTATGAAGACTAAATGTTATCTATGGTATATTTTTGTATTTTGAATAGACAAAAAATTGAAATTTTATTAACAGCTGGTTATTCTGCATCATCTATTGAACGTCGGCTAGCTGTGAATATCTGGTTTGGAAGTTTCAGCTTGATACAAGATAAAGCCACCATGGCAGAGGGAACCATCTACATAAAAATAAAAAATAAAAAATTACTGGACTTGCTTGGTGAGAGATCCATTGCCTTACAAGAAATCAAAGCAAAAATAAGCCGTTTTAAAGGGGGGAGTCCTGCTTTGATCTGCTTGTTCATGGCCCGTCACTGTTTTATTGTTCAGTCCTCTGTATTCGCAGTACAGTACAGTTATCAGTTGTTCAGTGCCATTATTATTATGATTATCTGTTGTTTTCTCTCAGTTTTCCTACACATATCCAGGTGTTTCATTGTAAGGGTGTTCAATGGTCGCAGTCGGTTCGACAAGTGGAACGAGCAAATCATGACCTTCAGAGATCATTCATGCATGTCCTATAAGATTAAAATTCTCTGGATGTATTGAAGGATGAAAGAATCTCATTGTTTCTGTTCTCGTTGCAGAAACGCTGGCATTTTTTTTGCCACAGTTTCTTTTCCGCGGTCGGTATTTAACCCCCCCACACACACACACAGACACGATGTGTCTTTTATAGCTTTATTACATCGCTGCCCTTTAAAAGTATGAAGTAGGGATCGTGTGGAAACAACCAGTTGGTGCTTGTGTCACTCAAAATTCACGTGCTTGTCCGGTTTCAGTATCTGAAAGGGTGTGATCAACTCAAGAGTTTGCATGCCAAAAGCGACACGTGTAAAGTTTGTGGTTTGTTTGGCTTATTCTCGGTTCCACCTTCACCAGCCTGCGGCTCCACTGCAAGTGACCAGGAGCAGATGGGTAGAGACACCAGATCCTCCTCGCCGTCTCCTTGTGCTGCTCAGATCACCCAGCCTTTGTGTTTTGAAGGGGGTGTGTGTTTGTGTTTAAGCTTAGGATTATGGCCGTGCGAGGCTGAATTACTTTCAGTGGCCGTGTGTTTGCCTAGTCAAACATGTCGGGGTGTAAGTTCAACATTCACGTGTGTGTTAATGTAGTGAAATTTGGTTTTCGTGCATTTTTCTTCACCTTTGTGGTAATAAATGGGGTTTTCTGTCAAATTTCCTTTTCCTACTAAATATAACCTTTCTTGACGTTAAATAACTGACCCGGTGTAACCTCAGCCTCTCTCACCTTTTTCTGCACAAGGAGAGACTCAAAATTACCCCAGCTTGCAGGGGCTAATGCTCCGCAAATAACTTCATCTGCCCCACATTATTTTTTATCTGATGCGGTTTTGCAGTTCGACTTACATCAATCCTATTTACACATAATAAAAAAATACATTTGGTCTGGGAAATGTCAGCTTTGCAACCATTGTTGGTGAAATACTTACCCTCATAGTGGGATAACTGGTTTCACCATACGTGAGGTGAGCTGATTGAATCTGGCTTGCTGTGAAAAGAAATGCCTGCAACCAATTGTGAAAACATGCAGAAACCGAATTCCTCTGGAAGATCCCGGCTCTCTATTATACCCGTGTTGGCTAGTCGTCGTTTGCGCGAAGGTATTTCCTCCTCGGCCTCTGCAGACCGGTTTTTAATATCTATGAAAGAGACGAAAACACTGCGGGCTCTTTAGACTCTTAATTTTTGGTTTGATGAGGACTGTGTGTCACTGGGAAGTCTTACGGGCCTTATTTTTGTTTTTAAACCAATTATGGGTTTTATTTTATTTTGTGAGCTTTAATAAAGCTGATTCCATGCCAATGCAGGCAAAAGCAAAACTGTGTTGCCTTCAACATCCTGTTGCAGCAGCTTTTACACATTTACACACAAGAATTATGTTCCCCTTTTTTTTCAAACTTATAGTGGCAAATATCCCGTACAATTCAGTCAAAAACCAAACTCATCCCTTAGGGAGGCAAAAAAAAGTACACACCCTTAAATCTAAACCCCTGTTAAAGCATATTTGGATTTAATTTCGGTCTTTGCCATCATTCTGTAAGTATTATGGGGTATAAATAAAGTTTAGGTGTTCTTATAAGATTTTTGCATGTATGACCTTTGGGTTAAGTGGGATCTAAATGAAAACTCACTGTACGAAGTTATCACTCAGGAAAAGCTGCAAAAAAGTGTGTGGATAGCATCAAAATCCAAACTTTATTCTGAAATGTATTCAGATTTGAGACAGAATGTGGAGGGGAGGCTGATCACAGCAACGAGGTAGTGGGTTTATAATCATGATTGTGTCAGTAGGACACTTGAGTTTTGTCTGAATCAACAATCAAGAATCAGTTTGTTTATATTGCGCCAATTTACAACAGATGTCGTCTCAAGGCACTTTGTAAGAAAATCAATTAAAATCAAAGATACATTCTAGCAAATCAGTTTGAAAAAGTTTCCAATCTAAGGAACCCCAGCAGATTGCATCGAGTCATTGATTTGCAGCATTTACTCCTCTGGAATCAGCAGACCAAAACCATGGCTTGTGTTGTCGTTGACTTTACATCAATCCTGCATACTGAGCATGCATGTAGCGACAGTGGGGAGGAAAAACTCCCCTTTAACAGGAAGAAACCTCCAGCAGAACCTGGCTCAGTCCAAACCCCCACGAACGACTGGGGGTTTGAAGAGACAGAAAACTAAAATAGATACAGAGGATACTGAAGAAAAGAGTTTATAGCAACAGTTGTAGAACGTCGCTGGCAGCATATCGGCCATAGGTTCCCCTTTCTAGAAGCTGTCTCAGCTAACAGAACGCCAGACCAGGTAAGCTACTATGGCGAGAAGAACACTTAGGGGTAAACAAAAGGTAACCACGGTTGAAATAACTAAAGTAACTAAAGCAGATTGGACAAAGGAAGTTTTTTCTCCCAGAACTCTTTGTAAAACTGATTTATGATCAGAACCACGCTCAAAACTAGCAGTTTAGCCAGTTTAAAGCCAAAACACCAGCAATTAACCTCAAGATCTGCTGCCTTGCATGTTTTAGACGCAACTCTGTTCCAAAATGGGTGCACTAAATTAACCAGCATACCGACAACTTTGGTGAAAGCCTGGCAACGAGGCATTCATTTGATTCAGGTGTGTTGATGCAGGGTTGCAGGACAGTAGCTCTCTGAGACCAGGGTTAGAGACCCATTTTCTCTTCCAGCTTCCCGGGGACTCTAACATGCAGCCATGTTACCCAAAAATCGACTGCACACTGACTTAAGACTGAGAACCCGGGAGTAAACTGTCTGAAAATGTGTGGATTTACCTAAAGATGTCTGCTAATAGAGATGTCCTTTTTACCTGGTAGACTTGGAGAACCTTTGCCAGGTAGATCTGAAAGTGTTAAGATATGGGATGCAGGCAGACCCTTATCAAATTAGGCTAGAAATCAATCGAAATGTGTTTCTATAAACTGTTAAAGACTGTGGAGCATAAAACCATTTTCTTGCTCTATTTTAGATTTTTTGTGTGTTTTTTTAAAGTCACCAGAACTTGCAGTTTCACCAGAGGCGTGTTCACTTGAGGCGACCATTGTGTGTTTTCAAGTGCATACTTGTGGCTGACCACCATTACTGAATTTGTCCGTTCGTCTTCTATTTCCCGCATCAGTTCAGTTTTCAGGACCAATAAACTTACCTATTTTCTTGGACCTAAAACCGCTTGATGAGTTGTCGATCAAGCGGAGAACAGCAGGTTTAAGGAGCAACTATCTGTCATGCCAAACATAACAAACAACCTCATCTGTGAGAATGCAATGAGTTTTTTTTTTTGTGTGTTTTATTTTATTTGGTTGTTTTTTTTCTGTGGGGAAAGCAGCTAAATCAAACTAAATCGCTTTATTAAAACCGGTTACACTCATGGCTTAATTTAATTTAATAATTAGATGTTTAATTTAGTAATTAGGACTACAAAAAGTATAGTAGTGCAACATAGACATCTTTTATTGGTGCAGTTACCAATTCAATGCCTTTCAGAGTTTTTGCTTCACAACACCTGAAACAACTGGAGGCTCATCTTGAATTGTTAAATTATATTCTAAAAGCCGAGAGCATCTACTTGATAAAACAATGCACACACACAGAAACCCCATCTTAAATGGGTCTTAATGGATTTGTTTCTCTTTCATGATCTTTGGCTTTAAAAGCCACGGTTCCCGTTTAGGTACAACTAACAACCACATAATTTCCTGCTGCAAGCATTTACGTAGTAGTTTCTTTTTAAAAGGGCTACAAGTACTTGAGCTAATTTAATCGGGACTCTGGTGCCACAGTATGTCCCAATATTAAAATCCAACAATATTTTGCATTTTATCTGTGTTTTTATGTCTTTTTATGATCCACAATTTTATTTGTATTTTTTTCCATTAGGGGGAAAAATAAAGGATCAATGTCTATTGCATTAAATGTTGTTTCTTGATTCATGTAAATGTATTCAGCAGAAGCCATGTTCATTTTCCAACTTTCCAACATTGCAGAATTTCTTGCAAGATCACCAACAGCAGCATGGTGATTTGCTCATGTTTGTTTTTCCGTTTCAGTATTTGACAGTCGACTGAGCCGTCTGCTTAAAATGTTTCTGTTCTAACTTGTACTGGAGTAGATCGGCAAAATTGCTTGGTTCAGACCTGCAAAACTGGGAGACCCATCACGAGCCCAAACGTTGTCACCAGGCTGTCTGTGCCCATGAAGATGATAATTAAAGAGACAGCGTTAGCTCGTGTCGATTAAAAGGTTCAGTATTTTGTTGCTGCAGACTCAGGCTCTTTACTTGACCTCATAAAGTTTTTTGTGTTGTTTTTATTTTGTGTGTGTGTATTTTCTCCTTGATGTAATCTCTTCAAAACTTACAGCCGGTAAGGTGGCAGCTACAGGAAAGGGGAGGGACTGTAGATCAAACCCCCTGTCAGCCGCCGCAGAAGGCCGCTCGTACTGAGCCAGGTTCTTCTGGGGATTTCTGTATGTTTAAAGGGATGTTTTTCCTCTCCACTGTCGCTACATGCGTGCTCAGTATGAGGGATTGCTGTAAAGGCAATGACACAATGCAAGCTATCGTTTGGGAGTGCTGATCCATGAGAAGTGAAAGCTGCAAACCAATGACTCCATGAAATCTGCTGGGTTTACTTGAATCGGAAAGTTTATCATGTATTTATAAATGAAATCATTTTCTTGTAAAGGGCACGTAGATGAGTCAGATTAAATAGAGTTGGACACAAATGAGTATGTTTCAATAATTGGTTTTCCACATATTGATTATTTTTAAAAACATTGCTACTATATTAGACAAAAAACTACAACTGAGAAGAAAAGTGTATGTCCTTAAAGTGTCCTTTATTTTCACGAAAAGATTAGATTGTTAAACCACTTAAAAACACCCGAAATTTAATAAAGGTTGTCCCGTTGGCTTGAATCTCTGATATAAGCACTCCAGCATTAGCATTATTTTTATTTACCAGCTCGTGTCCAGCATTTAGAGCACACGTGATCACTACAAAAGTATGTACGATTCATGCTGGATATATCGGTATTAGGCAATATTTGAGTTGTCTCCAAAGTGAAAAGGTTGAGTTAATCAAATAGGACCTATGACTTTCTACTTATATCTACTTATCTATGAGCTGTAAACGTTCCCTCAGCATTTTTATAACGTCCTGCCGCAGCGAGGTCACGCAGGGAGCTCATTCCTCCCCTCTGCGGCTCTTGTTATTGATTACCGGTGATAACACCGTCTATTGTATCCATAGAATGAATGAGAAGCATGGAAAACTTAATATTTAATTCCTCTTCTTTTTTGTTTTTGTACCCATTAATAATTTATACAAAAATTTGTCTTATCTAATCCTTGAGGTAAGTTTTAATCACGTAAATGATCAGGTAAAATCAGCAGAGGCCTCCAGAAAATCCAGGATTTTCTTTTTTTTAGTGACTTGATTTTTCTCGTAACTACTGAAGGAAAACAGCAGATAGTTTAGGAATGCTTGGAGGGGCTGCGCTGCAGACGCAGAGTAACTCTGATCCTGGGACACGTCGGAGATCTCACTAAGGTGGGGCGACTCAGGGCTGTCGCTTATGTGGGAACTGTAAGCGAGCTTTGAAACCTGATTGATTCGCTGTTTAATAAAGGTTTAAAGAAAAAAACAAAAACACAAATCATGTAAAGTGGACTTAACCCACACCAGAAGCTAAAATTATAGCATTTTGTCAAAACTTCTGTGGTTGACTCTTAAATAATAAAGTCCTGCATGAACAAGAAAAACTTTTTTTTTTTTTTATACATAGATTACTTCGAAATACATTTTTTGTTGCTGTTAATTAATAGGGGTTATGATTGTTGTCCCTGAGGCTGATTTTTGGCAGCCGTAGTATTTTGCAGTAACTTGATTTGGCTCGACTTTATGACGGCCAACTGAGGTGAACGCCGCAGCAGAGCAGGTCGTTATGAAGTCAAATAAACCCGTGAATTAAATAACTTCGCTGCTTTAAGCCCTCTGATGTGGTGCCAGGTTTGATTGAGCAGTTCAAACTCTGTAGGATATTTATAACTAGCGGCGTGTTTTCATGTAAAGCCTTCAGCGAGGGTCAGGGTGTCCGCTGTTCTCAGCTTTGGCCATCTGCTGAGAAACTGATCACAGGTCATGTTGGGGGGGGGGGGTGTTGCCGTGCCACATGTGTCTCTACACCCCCTCTCTCACTATTTCACAAGCGCTGTAGTGCGTTCAGAACAGATTCGGGTCCACTGAGGCTGGTTTGATTTTTCCACAGTCCCAGAGCGTCCATCGATATTTCTCTCTCTTCCCACTACTATCAGGAAGAATCGCCTATTTATTCATTTATTAAAATTGTGTTTTTGAACACTGTTGTCCAACATTTCAGGCTCCTCAAAGTATTTGATGACTATATTAATTGCATCTGTGCATGCCTTGGTTCCACTTCATCGTCTGGGACGTAATTGTTGCTAAAGCTCCTTGCACTAATGTGACATTTAGGTTCCCTTTAGGCTTGATGGAAACCTTGCCTGCTGCTTCATAACAACAAACAACAAGAGAGTCTTAAGAGAGAAGGAAAATCAGCTATTAGCTTTTCGCTGGTGCCGAGTCGACCTCACGTTGAAGATCGGCTCTGTTGAGTCAACAGACTTAAACGTCGCTCTGGACGTCTAAACATCCTGCATATATAACCTTTAACTGCTGAGGTGAGACTCCCCGTCAGCCCTCTGATATAACCCAACCCTTGTTAGCGAAAATTAAAAACACTGGAGCTCTATAGCTGCCTCTCTTGTGTCTGTCCATCTCTGCTCCCCCTCCTCTCCAACCAAGGGCAGAGATCTTGTCTGTCAGCAGAAACCCTCAGCTGCTGTAAATCACCGTAAAGGTGCGTGCGTGTGTCAGAGGGACGCGCGCTTGTTGGCTCTGTGCGCGTAGGTGTGCACGGGTAGGGGGCGTGTCAAGGGGGCCGCTGATGGCAGGAGCTTCACGCAGTGTCTGCGTGAAGCACTCCCCTCTTCTGACCTACTTTTCCTCCCGCCTCTCCACATCTGGTGTCGAATGAATGCACCAGATCAAATGCCAGCCATTCCAGTTGCTTTCACACGTCCCACTGCAGCCGCTGCTTTTCATTTTGCTGTTATATATATTTTTTTGTTATTCTAACACAATTAGGTTTAGGGTAAATTTGCTGTGTTGAGATTTTGAGGAGACTGCAAGCTATATTTGTAGGTTATGCCCCTCTATTTATTTATTTATTTAAATTTTTTTGTGTCTTGTGAGCAAAGTGAAAACTTGGGAAATGGGGGGAAGCTGAGGATGTTAAGTTTCCAGGCAGCAACCAGTCTCCAATTCATTTGACAGAGCAGGAAGCCGGGTCACACCTCCACTGTTGCTAATGGCTCCTTTTAGGAACGCTAATATGGAAACTCTGGTCCTTTGGGGTTGTTTTTCTTACGCTTCGTCATGTTCAGTTTCGTCCTGTGGTTTTGAAGCCCTGAGCAGTAGCTGCTGCTTTGGGCTACGGGGAAATAGGTGATCGAAACAAGGTGGCGTCAACAGCAGTGGTCCTGTGATTTAAACACTTTAAATTATTGTGATGAACGTATAAGCTACTTTTAATCCATTTCACTGGGAAAACAAAACAAACTGGAAATCGAAATAACTTCAGGTAGCCTCACCCAGCTCTTTTCATACATGTGAACGCTGACAAATGTGACTAACATGCAGCCATGAGCGCACACAATTGAGGTGATGAATATATTAATAGTGACGTTGCATAAACACTGCTTGCAGTCTCCACGCACAATTGTTCTTTTGAGACAATGGCACAGATTGTCACTTGCATCTACAAACAGCGCTGTGCGATCGACCAACGCAGCAACGTTAAAAGAGGGCCACAAATGGGTCCTCTGTATCTACACGTATCTGTTGGCACTTAGAGGTCCTTGCATGCGAAGCATCTACTATCACATGTCTTTAGCGTTCGTAAGCGTACGTCGCAGATGTTATAACGCCTCCCTCTCTTCCTGAAGCTGTGTTGTTGTAGTGCGTGTCAGAGTGATTCAGAGTGTGCAGACCAGTTCCTCCCTTACTATTTTGGCTGGTCTGACCTCGGGGAAAGAAGCACTTCCTGAAATATGTCTCCGTTCCTTCCTCTGCAGGCTCATTGAGATTTTCATACAGAGTTGTTTGGGTAACCTTTGTGTAGAAAGCTGCTGTAGCTTAAACATATGTAGTTTAAAGCTTTATTTACATCTTAACTGGAATATATCTGATAAACTAACAAAGTTGTTGCTAATTGTGAAGCAGAATCAGAACTCCTACATGGCTTTTCTATATTATTTACTAGTAAAAATTCAAAATGTGTGTTTGAGGTCTGGTAATCCACTTTTGTGTGCTTTTATATTCTGATGTATTTAGCTTTTCTCTGAAGGCTTCAGAGGTTTGTTAGCGAACATCTTCATGAAAGAACAAACCCAGTTAATCAGAGAGGTGTTGGAGATTTTAAAGGCAGAGATGCATTATAAAACAGTATCCCAAACATCTTAGAGACACCAGATCCTCCTCGTGCGGCTCAGATCACCCAGTCTTTGCGTTTTAAGGAGGTGTGTGTTTGTGTTTAAGTTTAGGATTATGGCCGTGCGAGGCTGAATTATTTTCAGTGGCCGTGTGTTTGCCTAGTCAAACATGTCGGGGTGTAAGTTCAACATTCACGTGTGTGTTAATGAAGTGAAATTTGGTTTTCGTGCATTTTTTTCACCTTTGTGGTAATAAATGGGGCTTTCTATCAAATTTCCTTTTCCTACTAAATATGACCTTTCTTGACGTTAAATAACTGACCCGGTGTAACCTCGGCCTCTCTCACCTTTCTCTGCACAAGGAGAGACTCAAAATTACCCCAGCTTGCAGGGGCTAATGCTCCGCAAATAACTTCATCTGCCCCACATTATTTTTAATCTGATGCGGTTTTGCAGTTCGACTCACATCAATCCTATTTACACATAATAAAAAAATACATTTGGTCTGGGAAATGTCAGCTTTGCTACCATTGTTGGTGAAATACTTACCCTCATAGTGGGATAACTGGTTTCACCATACGTGAGGTGAGCTGATTGAATCTGGCTTGCTGTGAAAAGAAATGCCTGCAACCAATTGTGAAAACATGCAGAAACCGAATTCCTCTGGAAGATCCCGGCTCTCTATTATACCCGTGTTGGCTAGTCGTCGTTTGCACGAAGGCATTTCCTCCTCGGCCTCTGCAGACCGGTTTTTAATATCTATGAAAGAGACGAAAACACTGCGGGCTCTTTAGACTCTTAATTTTTGGTTTGATGAGGACTGTGAGTCACTGGGAAGTCTTACGGGCCTTATTTTTTGTTTTTAAACCAATTATGGGTTTTATTTTATTTTGTGAGCTTTAATAAAGCTGATTCCATGCCAATGCAGGCAAAAGCAAAACTGTGTTGCCTCAACATCCTGTTGCAGCAGCTTTTACACATTTACACACAAGAATTATGTTCCCCTTTTTTTTCAAACTTATTGTGGCAAATATCCCGTACAATTCAGTCAAAAACCAAACTCATCCTTTAGGGAGGCAAAAAACAAGTACACACCCTTAAATCTAACCCCCTGTTAAAGCATATTTGGATTTAATTTCGGTCTTTGCCATCATTCTGTAAGTATTATGGGGTATAAATAAAGTTTAGGTGTTCTTATAAGATTTTTGCATGTATGACCTTTGGGTTAAGTGGGATCTAAATGGTAACCTTTGTGTAGAAAGCTACTGTAGCTTAAACAAATGTAGTTTAAAGCTTTATTTACATCTTAACTGGAGTATATCTGATAAACCAACAAAGTTGTTGCTAATTGTGAAGCAGAATCAGAACTCCTACATGGCTTTTCTATATTATTTACTAGTAAAAATTCAAAATGTGTGTTTGAGGTCATGTAATCCACTTTTGTGTGCTTTTATATTCTGATGTATTTAGCTTTTTTCTGAAGGCTTCAGAAGTTTGTCAGCAAACATCTTCATGAAGGAACAAACCCAGTTAATCAGAGAGGTGTTGGAGATGTTAAAGGCAGAGATGCATTATAAAACAGTATCCCAAGCTTGAACATCTTGAAAAATATCGACCAGTAATGAACAAGGCAATGAGAACAAATATGTTACACCAATGCAAACCTTAAAAGTTACGGTTGTTCTCCTAAAAAGGCAGGTACTGAACACACGATCTTGTGGTAGCATCATGCTGTGGGAATGCTTCTTTTGAGCATGAAATGAGAAAATGGATGGAGCAAAAATTCGGGACAGTTCTGGAAACAAACGTGTGGGCCCTGAAAAAGACTTGAAACTGGATGGAGTTTAATCTTACCCATCCACACCACAAGATGTGGGAAAACTTGGATAACCGGAAACACATAAAAATGCAGCAAACTGTGTTTTTACAAATCATTTTCTCTGAGAAGAATACAACTTCACTCCTGGAGAACTCTGAAGCAATGAATTAGGGAATGAATGAATGATTGAGAGGAATTTGCAATGCAGTGAACATTTGCTAATGATGTTTAGGGCTAAAAGAGGATTATGAACTGGTAAGCAGGGCAGCGGGACCCTGGCGTTTTTGTACCTTCCCGATTTAAATCCGATTGATCTCACTCCTGTAAACTTTAACCCTGTCGTTTCTCTGTAGAAGCGTAGGCCCATCTCTGTGTGTCTGCAATCTTCTGACCGACAGTAAACTCTCAGGGAATGCAAGGGCTTCCTGTTGACAGCGAGCATTAACTCATACAGATGGTTTCTGAAAGAGGAAGTTTGGTCTCACCGCTGTGCTTTTGCAGCTTTGAGCGGTCTGTCTCTGGGAGTCCACAAAATCAGATTTGTAGTTCTGGGTCTGACAGGTGTAGTGTGGATATAACCTGCTTAATTTGAGGTAAGGGTTCCACGCTGGACGGCAGTGACTTCATTTAATGCACACTTGTTGTTGTTGTCGTCGTCGCCGGGAAGCGCATTGTGAGTGAGGTAATAGGATCTGAAACAGCAGCCTAAAGCCCTTCAGCAAAGCCGTCCTGCTGACACCATCTCAGTCGCTGAGA
This sequence comes from Orestias chungarensis, assembly GCA_032876305.1. Classification (NCBI taxonomy): domain Eukaryota; kingdom Metazoa; phylum Chordata; class Actinopteri; order Cyprinodontiformes; family Cyprinodontidae; genus Orestias; species Orestias chungarensis. The sequence goes on along the minus strand of JAVLVB010000066.1, from coordinate 317,628 downwards.
GGAGGTCAAACTGGTTCCTCCTTTATTTTCCTCTGCCGTCATTGTCTTCATCCCCTGTGAAACAGATCGCTGCCCGGAGCTATCCGGGCTACAAGCCTGGATTGTCGACAACCAATATGATCAACTGCACAATTTGATTCAGTTACATGCAAAGATTAACTTGGTAGTTTGCGCCTCGTTTATTTGCATTGCTGAAAACCCCTCCCGTCCTCTCACTCCCACTGAGCGCTTTGTTAGAGCCAACCAAACAGAGGTGGGTTTGTGCCAGTCTGCGCTCACAGCTTGTGATCTCCACCTCTGCGCCACACACAGATGTTGATTTGTCTCCGATAACTGCCTCCACTGTCAGCCCATATATCTATATATATATATATATATATATATATATATATATATCAACAATTTCGACGGGCAGCAAGTTGGAGTGAAAGTGGATCAAGAAGTAACAAAAAAGCTTACAGTTAATTCTCAGTTCAGCCATGACCTCCTGAATCGTGACCCACCAAAACATCTGGGTTCCTCCAAGTCTTGTAGCTGCACACCTTCTCACAACCTTTCTTTGTTTTAATATGCTGCAAGAGTATTTGCTTTTCTTTCGGTACTTTCTTTTTTCTTTTTTTTTTGCGTTTCCACGTTTCAGGCATGCAAACCCACAGTGTGATTGTTGATATATAAATACAACATGCACAAAATAATGCATATGTTGCACTTTTTAAATTGCGTTTATATTGCGGTAATACTTTGAAATTCAATGTAGCTGATTTTATTCAATCACATTAGCTTTGCTTTAGCTTCCTTAGAGGATATGTGATCGCTCAAACAAGGAGTGTGAGATGGTTTATGTTTGCATCGCTAAAGTTGGGAAAACCCACGAACAAGCTAGTTGGGCAGCTGAAACACAGTCATGCAGTTGGTTTAAAGCGTTGAACATACACATTTTGGAAATGCTAATGGTTAGTAGCACAGAAGGTCGCTCATTGGAAGAATTTGACCTCATTCAGGCAGCAGCAAAATGGTTTTCGTCTTCTAAGAGGACGGGGAGACCACCTTTATAAACAGTGACAAACAGACTTACTGGAAGTGTTACATCTCACACAAACATACGTATACTTGTATTATAAGCATACAAATAAAAATATTGAACATGACACGCATTGAAAAGATTCCTTAACACGTACTCACACTTATGTATTAAACACATCTACAGTAAGGAATAAAATAAAAGGTTATCCTTATTGCATTTTCACTGACAAAACATGATTCTGTATAAATATTTGAACTGTGTTTTCATTTTATGCATTACTCAACTTTGTCAGTGTGTGGAAATAATCATATGCACTAAATTTGTTTTTTAGAGATTTTAGTAAAAACATCTGTGGTGGTGCTACAACTTTTTTTTGTATGGTTAAAAAAAAAGACAGCCTCTGTAGCATCAGTGCTATAAGCTAAAAAAGTTACCGTACTGCCCTGTCCTTCTTGCATTATCTTAATAAAATTCATTGAAACTTGATTTAAAGAAAAATCGTGCTTGAAATCCAAACCGCAATCTCTGCCAGAAAACTGGAAGATTAAACTGATGCAGAGTTACTAATCAACGATTACTGCCAGTAAACCTGCGCAAGACGCTGCTCAGGGTCTGATTTCTCTAATGCTAATAAAGAATAATTTTTAACACGTAAATTTTCTCCCGTGAGGTATACTCTTAAACTGTAACGTCTGTCGGAGGCACCAGGAGCTGCAGCGAACTGTACGTCTCCCTCCACTGCAGTTTTTATTAAACAAAACGCTGGTTAATGTCTGCTGCATCTTCAGATGACAAAGTGCACAAAAACCTGTAATTAATACTGAAATCTCAAAACAAAAATTAGGTAATTTAGTAAAGAGACGAAGAATTTGAATTCTTTTTTAACTGGGAAAACAGAGCCCTGAAACTGATCCCACTTCAATGTTGAAAAGAAAATAATACTCGTGCATGTCAGGCTGGTAAAATATACACTTACTCATAAAATACCACTTTTAAAAGTTCAGCTTTTACAGCTGCACCTTTTTAATATTGATACATTAGTTTAACCTAATATTTCATTAAAGCATGATTTTAGTTTAAGTCAAATTTTGACATGACATTTAAATCCCTTTTTTCTTTCATCTGGCCTCGGTGCTTTTACTCTGGTTTTCCCATCCCGCTTCAGCCGAGCATCTTAACGCCTGCGTATTGAATTACAGGGTAGAAAGGTCCCTGATTAAAACCTGCATAGGTTTGTTGGTGTGTTTGGGGGCGTACCTACCTGCATTTAGTATGTCAGAGACTCCATATCCTTTCAGTGTGGTTGGTTTTTTACCATGGCCACTGGGGTTTTGACATTTGGCGCATGGTTGCAGGAAAGCATGACATCTCCTAGTGGTCGCGTGGAGGAATGCGCTCTTAACCAGTATGGACTGGAGCTGGAAACGTTGTGGTTCGATCTAAGGAAGCCGGGTCTGTTTATGAAAACCGCCGGATTTAAATGTGACCACAGATCCTAATATGTTACCGTTATATAAACAAATGCTCTTTTTTTGCATGTAATGTTTGTACTTGTATTATTTAGCGCAGAGCAGTAAATAAAAGGCTATAAATACTGAGACATTTGTGCATTAAGACAATAAATATCTGTATGGTTCCTTTCAGTTCCATGTCCAGACAGGATGGGTGCGCTCCAACGTCAACGACACTGGGAAAGAGCGGGGCTCATAAAATCTGTCTGGTGTGCTCCGATGAGGCTTCGGGGTGCCATTATGGGGTCCTCACCTGTGGCAGCTGCAAGGTCTTCTTCAAGCGTGCCGTGGAAGGTACGAAGAATTTATTGATTATTCTTTGCAGGAATGTTTGTTTTTGTCTAGATTTAAATGTAACAAATTAATCTTCTTGTTTTCATCAGGCCAGCATAATTACCTGTGTGCTGGGAGGAACGACTGCATTATAGACAAAATCAGGAGAAAGAACTGCCCGGCCTGCCGCTTCCGCAAGTGTCTGATGGCTGGCATGAACTTGGAAGGTAGAGGTCAACAAACATCCCTCTAAGTATCCTAACGTCTTTTCGCGTCTTTATCCTGACTTTTTTTTGTCCCAAAGCTCGCAAGAAGAAGAAGTTGAATCAGCTGAAGGGCAGCCAGAATAGCAACCCGCCAGAGATGATGCCGTCACCGCCGATTGAGCCTCGCTCGCTTGTGCCCAAGTGCATGCCCCAGCTCGTCCCCACCATGCTGTCCCTGCTGAAGGCCATAGAGCCGGACACCATCTACGCTGGCTACGACGGCACGCTCCCCGACACCTCCACGCGCCTCATGACCACGCTGAACAGGCTCGGCGGGCGACAGGTCATCTCTGCCGTGAAGTGGGCCAAGGCACTGCCAGGTTAGCAGCTCGGAGCCTGAAACCCGTCGAACGGCCGCCAGAACCTTCGCGTCCCTTGTGGTTTTACAGCTTTTTACAGATTGAACCGACACGAGCTCACATTTCATCCATATTTGTTTTTCCCAGTTTCCAATCTAAGGAAACCAAGCAGACTGCACGTACGAATAACACCCAGCCTGGGCTCCCCTCTGCCTCGGGTTAATGCTCTCAGTTTCTTCCTTCCTACCAGGTTTCAGGAACCTGCATCTGGACGACCAAATGACCCTGCTGCAGTGCTCCTGGCTGTTCCTCATGTCTTTCGGCCTTGGCTGGAGGTCCTACCAGCAGTGCAACGGCAACATGCTCTGCTTCGCACCTGACCTTGTCATCAACGAGTAAGCCTTTCGCAGGAGCAGCAGCTCGACCCGCATTTTATCATGTGTTTCAATGCTAAGAATGAGTGGAGCGGGAGGGAGAGAGGTGACTGTATGGCCACAGGACGTGATGTTTTTTTCTGTCTCATAAACCAGTTAATCAGTCACCTTGTATAACTGTCAGGACGTCTGTAGAAACAAGTTGAGGACTTGTCGAGGTGCAGGCGTGCAACAGTGTCCTCGTTTTATAATATTTTGTTTAAACGTGGAGTCTCCTGGCAGAGGATCTAATCTGAAAGTGGTAAATGTTTGCTTATTTGTAATTTATGATGGGGACAAATGTTTCAAATCCAGACTGTTCTGTCTGTGGGTTGCTTTAGTAAAAGGTCATTGTTTGAATTCATTTAATTAACTTGTACTTTCCCGGTTTGGGAATTATGATTCAGGATGCTGCAATTATAAACCGAAGCAAAGTTGAATCTAATGCTAGAAAACACATCTTTTATACAAAGACATTTGTTACATTACTACTTTCACCTTTGTTGAGCTTGCGTCCGGCCTGTAGACCGTGGGCAAGGTTCTTTTTAGTAGATTGTTTTGATATTTATCCAGGTTATCTCCTGTTTTCTCCACCGTGTTTGATTTGCGCGACTGCAACAAAGGTCCCTGTGAAAAATGCAACATCAGAGCAGTGCTAAAGTCTCACCAAAGCGTTGTGTCTCAGACGTGTCACGTATAATGACAGAGTCATTCAAGAGATCTTTTTGTTGTGGTCCATTCTGCAGCTTTCTGTTTTGTATTTTTGCTGGATTTGAAAAAAGCCTCCAGATTCAGATGGGAGGCCGATTCAAACTGAAGGGGAGAGTTTGTGACTTTGTAACATTTTTTTAAACCATTTCTGTTCGAACCCACCAGGGAGCGGATGAAGCTGCCGTACATGGCCGAGCAATTTGAGCAGATGCTGAAGATTTCCAGCGAGTTTGTCCGGCTGCAGGTTTCCCACGAGGAGTACCTGTGCATGAAGGTCTTGCTGCTACTCAGCACAGGTCAGAGCTTTGCAGTTGCTGTTAAAACATGCACACAGTTATACAGGAAATTGTAAAGCTTTCACACCCTTATTAGAACATTATCTAACAAACTCCAGCAAGTATTGTAAGGAATAATGCAGCTAATAGCGATGTTATTTATCATAGGCTTTTTCTCACAGTATTAAAGCCAAACAAAAAGAGAAAAGCAGAAATATTAGTTACCATCAAAGCAGAGAGGGGAGAAGATACATTTGAACTCTTAAATACAAACGTGGCTCCTCCTGTTGGCTGAACATGTGAAATATTTTTTCACCAGCTTCCATCCATCTTAACGAGGTGTTAGTTCACCCCAAGCTTAAGTTCTGGAAACCTTTGAGGGATGTATTTCTTAAAATGTCAACACGAATATAATAATAAAAAAATGAACGAATGCTTAAACAGACTGCTGGTGCCACTAAAGGTGTCTTTTTTATACCCTATGAACTGTTGGTTGTGGACCTTTTTTTTGTCACATTACAAACTCTTTTTTTAAATATTATGCATTATCTCTTATGCTAATCAATTTCTAGTCATGATAAGATTAACTTTTCGTGACGATAAATTAAGAAAAACTATTTTTACTTTCTTCCCTGTTTCTTCCAGTAGAGAGATAATAAATAAAAAATATGACTAAATGCAATTACTGTGTGCTCCTTAATGACAGGAAACCCACTTCTACTTTTGTACGTATTGAATTTGTGGCTCTAACGTGATTAAAAAGTGAAACATTACCACAAGCAGAGACAGACTGGATGAATTGAAAAACTAAAGTTAAAGATATATTTTTTAAGTTTTGGGAAAAAATGTAATGGTTTATTTGAGTTCTGCACTCAGACTGGATAATTGTAAGGAATAAATATGGTTTACTTTAACCCTAATAATCTTATCTGAAGCTCTGCCCAGCTTTTCTGAAGAAACATATCTCCACAACATAACGCTGACACCATCATGTTTCCCTGTAAATATATGGTCTCAAAGCAAACGGCTGAGCAGGATTTTATTTATGGAGATGTAATTAAAAAAACTATTTTATTTGCAGTCCTGTACTTTTACATCACCCAGTACTTTTTTTTGTTGGTCTATCATAAAGAAATCATGTACAGTAAATTTAAAGTTTTGGGTTCAAATGTGACAAAATGTGAATGATGTATGAACACAGCAAAACCAATTAGAAAAGGTTTTTCTTTGTTATTTTTAACATTTAAATCCAACTGTAACGCCACCAAAAATGTTCAGAGTTAAAGCTTCTTCTTTTTTTTTTTGCCTCAGGTGTTAACCTTGAGTGTGTGTCCCTCTCCCACAGTTCCCAAGGACGGCCTCAAGAGCCAGGCGGTGTTTGACGAGATCCGGATGTCCTACATCAAAGAGCTGGGAAAAGCCATAGTGAAGCGCGAGGAGAACTCCAGTCAGAACTGGCAGCGTTTCTACCAGCTCACTAAGCTGTTGGACTCCATGCACGAGGTACGGTTTGCAACACACACACACACACACACACACACACACACACACACACACACACACTGAATACTTATGTTTATAACACCTATAGAGAAAATCAGTAAGTTATCATAAGCTGCTTGTTGGATGACAGCGTTTTTATCACTTTAGCGGTCATTCAGACTAGCCGTCAACCTTAAAGTTGTTCAAGGTGAAAGTTGAAAACTTTGCCAAAAAATTGTTTTTAATAGCCAACTTCAGCTTTTGGGAATTTTTTTGTCCTTGTAAGAAAATAAAAAACTAATTCAATTTAACATACTCAGAGGTTTTTCCAGTATAACCATCATTCGCCACGACGATCAAAAATGGCGCCGTGCATTCCTGGAAATATTCCCGTGTCAGTCCACAACTGCTTCCTTTTAATTAAAACAGATCTGTGTCACGTCTAAATTATACTGTTGTGATTTTTCCTTTACGTGTTGCGACAGGAGTTTTAAGTAGTTTCGTCCAACACAATTGTGTGTTCTGACAGGCTCAAACTCCATCCAGCTCTTCTTCAACTTTATAAAGTATATGATGTTATTTATCATAAGCTTTTTCTCACAGTACTAAAGCCAAACAAAAAGAGAAAAGCAGAAATATTAGTGACCATCAAAGCAGAGAGGGGAGAAGATACATTTGAACTCTTAAATACAAACGTGGCTCCTCCTGTTGTCTGAACATTTGAAATATTTTTTCACCAGCTTCCATTCATCTTAACAAGGTGTTAGTTTACCACAAGCTGAATTTCTGGAAACCTTTGAGGGATGTATTTCTTAAAATGTCAACACGAATATAATAATAAAAAAATTAACGAATGCTTAAACAGACTGCTGGTGCCACTAAAGGTGTCTTTTTTATACCCTATGAACTGTAGGTTGTGTTCTTTTTTTTGTCACATTACAAACTCTTTTTTTAAATATTATGCATTATCTCTTATGCTAATCAATTTCTAGTAATGATAAGATTAACTTTTCGTGTCGATAAATTAAGAAAAATTATTTTTACTTTCTTCCCTGTTTCTTCCATTAGAGAGATAATAAATAAAAAATAATACTAAATGCAATTACTGTGTGCTCCTTAATGACAGGAAACCCACTTCTACTTTTGTAACTTATGTCATAAAGAAGCCTATTTTTAACGGGTATGTTTTTCTAGAGCATAATTTGGGTTATAATTAGTTTTATGTTGATCTCTACAGTAGTAGAGTAAAAGGGGGCTACAGATATGATCTACTTTTTATTAAACCTTTATATGCCATTATTCATCTTTAAACGTAAAATCACACTAATACGTATTGAATTTGTGGCTCTAACGTGATTAAAAAGTGAAACATGGTTGAATACAAAGTGAAAAATGCCTCCGTTTGTGATCTCCGTCGGTTGATGGCCTCTTGCCCTGTGTCCACAGATGGGTAGTGGATTGCTGAGCTTCTGCTTCTACACCTTCGTGAATAAATTCCTGAGCGTGGAGTTTCCCGAGATGCTGGCGGAGATCATCAGCAATCAGCTGCCGAAATTCAAGGCTGGAAGTGTCAAACCCCTCCTCTTCCACCAGAAGTGACTGTTACACGTAGCTAATAATGCCTTAAACTCCCACCGCATCACCTCACCAGCACGGACAAAACCTCCCAACCCCTTAAACCCCCTCGGGAATGGGCGACAACGAAAAAGGACTTTAAAACAGTAGGAAGCGGTGTCTTATAGCATCAAGTATGCATCATTGTGCAGTAGGCTGACAGGCCTGGTGGGGGGAAGAAGGAGGAAAAAATAAAAAGCAATGTTTGTGTAGGAACCAGACCCGCGAGCACAAGACGTTTCGCCGTGTCGACTAGGCTAAGATGTAGTGTCTAATAACGAATAGGAAATGTTTGTAAAGCTAATGGCAAAGAGAAGTAGGCTAACATTAACGTTGTCTCAGGTGTTACCTTGAAATTCAGAGTGATATCTGAAATAGATACGATGAATATCTATGTAAAGGTTCCGATAGTATTTTCTAAATTTTCAAAGCAACAGTTTATACACTTTTCCAGGTCCCGGTTGCCTGAGAAGGTAACGAGTCGGACAACAACATCCTCTTACTTGGTAGGCTTTTTATGTTCCACTTTTAGTTTTTATAGGAGGTTGTAACAAAAATGTTTTTCAGTCGCTCGGATATAACAAACAAAAAAGAAAAGTTTTCTAGTGATTTTTTCAAAAGCATATTTTATTTGCTTTGATTACCTTTGAACATATAAAGGTTTGTGGGCCTGTTAACTGATGGAGTCCTCCCACAAGCAGACCTCTTCCTGGTTTATGTCAACTACAAAAGGGAAAAAGATGTGCCTTTTTTGCTTCGAATATCATCTAAGCCATTTTTTTCCTGCTGTACTTCGACCTCCCGTCATCTGTCTTCATTATGGGTTGATTGTACTTTTTTATATTACTCACAGTTGCAGCTTTCCTCTTTTTCTTGTGGCTGTTCATCTTTACAAATGGCAGCTCTCTCCATCCTTTGTGTGTAGAAGTGTTCTTGCTAGAAACAAACAAACGATATTTAGCCTGCTTCCCTTCCCTTGCGACTCCCACCGTGTACCGAAAGCGCCACATTCAGTGCTAAACGAGCACTTTGCGCCATACGAAAGGCTTTAAAAGACTGTGAAGAAAGGTTTGGTGTTGTGTTTCGCTTTTTGAGGAAGACTTGAGATGAAAAGTGTGGACTTTTTATCTTGCCCCCCAGTAGCCTAATATTAGAAAAATATGTGATGGATACATGCGTTCCTCAATCACAAGTGAAAGGGCATGTGTTGTTGTGCTTGCAAGTGTGTTGTTTCGGACGTACTAATATCTGTAGATTTATTAATGCTAAGTGGTTAGAAAATAACCGTCCTCCAATCTTGATATTTTTAACAATATTGTTTGGTATAAATAGTCAGAATTCCTCTAAAGACTCTTCTTCTAGAGTTTAACCATTTGCTTTTTATAAATAATTGGCTTTGGGTACTTTTTTTTTTTTTTCCTTTTTGAAATGTGTATGTTTTGTTTTCTTCAAGGTATAACATAAATTTGCAGGAAAAAACAGTGTTTTGCAAAGATAAAGATTGATACTTCTGTCATGTCTCTGCCATAAATCTAAGTTAGGTCTAAAGAACAAAAAAAAGTGTGCAATATCCATAAAAAAAAAAGCTCTTAGTGCTATTGTTGACCATCTCTTTACTAAGATGAGCCATCCAGTCTGTTTTGGCTGGTTTGGTGATGATCTTGCATAGTGGACTAAAAAGATGCTGTAATGAAATTAAATCACATTAATACTGAGGTAGATGTAATCCATTGATGTTGAGGCGATTTTATGGAGTTGCATATATATATATATATATATATATATATATATATATATATATATATATATATATATATATAATTTGGATATGATAAAAACAATAAGGCATTAAAGTAATTATAAAACGTTTTGTAGTCACAGTTATATGGACTATGGTATTGATGTTTCTTTCGCTAAGCACTTAAAATTTGATTACCAAAAGCAGGTTTGATTTTTACATTAAAAATTTCAACAGCATGAATGTCAGGTGACCGAGCAGACGACCTTGAAGGCTCCCACCACTGAAATAAGTCTTTAGGCTTCAGGTATACTGAAGAGACATGATATGTGTATTGATCTCAAGTTTCTACAAATCTAATCGTTTTTCGCTGAGATAAATATAAATCTTTTCAACAGAAGAGGTAACGGCTAAAGAAATAGACCGTACTTTTGTTCAGTTGTGGGTAGATCCTGAAAACTTCTCACAGATGCTGATAACTGATAATTAGCCCCTCTGCTGCTTCTGTATCCCAACCTGATCTAAAATTGATTCTGTCACACCATTTGCATGTTTCCTGGTGTATTTTATTTTTTACAGCACTTTGCATCAGTTACCACATTGCAGTGAAAAAGAGTTGCGTTATCGACTGCAGAGGCCAGTCAGAACTGACGCTTTTTATTCTCGTTGAAACTGTTCTTTCAGTGACAAACTCCTGCTTTTGTCTATTTTCAGGGATGCTGGAAGTTGGTCAGTATTTTTTTTTTTTATATCAGATAAATCAGAGCATGAAAGCGTAATCGTTATCTGGTGGAAGGGAGTAAAAAGCCCAGAGCTGCCTGGCCTTTAGTCCCATGCAGTAAAGAGGGGAGGTCTGTCGAGGTCTCTGATTGGTGCATCGTAACATTTTTCATCTAACCTGTGCAGCTTGTTGTCCGTGTGTCTCCTAACTCCCAGTCTGTCTTCTTATTTTTCAAGGTTTTACTATGAATGTGATATTTAGAGAGTTATTAATGAATTAGGTATGACATGTTAATGTAGATATGTTTTGAGAGTCGGAAAGAAACGAAATATGTCGAGTGAACAACTGCAAAGTGCTCACTTTTAAATATAAATATGAAATATGGCAACGCGTACTGTTTTTAAATGTTTATCCCAAATAAGGAAGAAAAAAATAAGATCCTATATATGTTTTACTCTTCTCCAGAGCTCAGGTTTTTAAAAAACAAAACAGATTATATGATTATTCACATTCTCTATGTGGATATCCACCTTCTGTTCGGATGTGAAGAACCAAAAGCATCTGACAGCATCACGCATACTTGGCTACTTCTGCGTTTTATGGTGTTTTTTATTTTTGTTTTTATTTTATTTTATTGTTAATCAGTTGACAGATGTGCAGTTTTAAGGAAATCTGCCTCCGCCGCTCATACCGTCTGTAGACTCTTAACAATCTTTCTGTTTCTGTCTTTGAGATTTAACCAGAATAGATGAAAACCATCCTCGCTACCTGTTAGAGGGTTACTTTCACATTCAGTATATCCAAATCTCTGCTGCTGATCTTCATCTTTCAAGTATATAAACATATATCGTGAGAGAGCGATAGAGAAAGAAACAGATAGATATATGTATATACACACATAAACAGAAAAAAAAAATATATATATATATATATATATAGAAATAAATATATATATATAAGAAATCGCACACTTGCCTCATCTTGCCCAAAAATGTATCCCGTTTACTTTCCTGTACATTTTTGTGTACAACTGAATATGCAATAGAAAAGACGGATAAACCATCACCTTCACCTTTTTGTTTTTCGTACTTTTTAATACAGTATAAGCTACTTTCATACAGGGGATATCACTGCTAGGTTTCTATCTCCGCAGGCCAGAATTTCTGGGGGGAATTATTCAGGAAATTGTAATCAGACTCACACCAGACAACCAAAGGTGACAGATTACACATAATTTCAGTGCAAACTGCAAAACACAGATGAGAATTGTACAGTTCTCCTAATCAGGTTGTCCCCCCCCCCTTTTTTTTTTAAACAAGTCTTTGGTCAGATTGTGTAATACTGTGAATAGGATAGGACTTGGGCTTTTTCATAAACAAACTGTTTGTGAAAGTAATCAACCAGCTTCAATCTAAGAAATTGCACTACCCAAATATTGTTTGAAAGTTTATTTTGTATAAAAACATATGCAGACAGAAACTATGAGACTAACAAAGGGCGGATCACATTTCACTGGTGTAAGTTTTCTCAGAAAAAAAGCTTCTTTTTTTGTTTTGTTTTGCCTAAAACAAGTTTAATATGTACATAATCC
>JAVLVB010000066.1:259498-305610 GCA_032876305.1 Orestias chungarensis | reverse complement strand
CCCCCCCCCCCCCCCCCCAAAAAAAAAAGAAATAAATAACTTTTTGGATTCTAAACATTGCAAATGGTAAACGTGTTGTAAGCTCTCCTCTTTTATTTTTGGTAACCACACTTGTTCAACCAATAAATCTCTTTTTCCATCTGACACCTGGTTTATTGACTATTGGGATCAAACTAAACCATGACACCTAAAGACACAAAACACGAAAACCAAAGTCCCTTGCACTGGACAAACAAAATCAGACTGCAATTGTTCAGTGAAATACTAATCATGTTAAATAGAATAATTTTGATATTCAAGGCTCTTTCGTCTTAGAGAGGGCTCCTCACCCACTTGAGTCTCACATAAATCATAACCCCCAAATTTTGTTAATTTAATCATAAATCAGACTTGAATGTATTTTTAGTTTGGACAGTTTTACAAATAAATATTTTAAACAGTTTTGGCGTTCAATTTTTAGTCTTTTACTCAAAGACTGCCAAAATAATTACAATAGAAGTTCTTTATTCATCCCAGCAGAGAAAGTAGTTCGCAGTTGCTGCATACAATCAAGACAGTGCACACAATTACAACTACTATGAGTAGTTGTTCTAAATAAAATTAAATACCATAAAATGTAAAAATGCAACTTAACAGTCAGAATTATATGCACAGCAAAAGGTGCAACAAATGCAGTTGTGCAAATTTGAACTGAGCGTAATTAGTGCAGAACAATAAATTAGCTTTTATTGTACAGTGACATGGCATGTGGTAGGAAATATTTCCTGTATCTGTCCCTTCAACAGCAGAGCTGAAGCAGTCTATGTGAGAAGGTGCACCACTGTGTGGTGGAGAGGGTGCTCTTTGTTGTCCATGATAGACAACAGCTTCTTCCGTGTCCTCCTCTCCACCACAGTTTCCAGGGACTTTAGCTTTTGTCCTAGTACAGAGCCAGCTTTCCTGATTATTTTGTCCAGTCAGTTGGAGTTACTGGCTCTGATGCTCCTCCCCCAACACAGAGCAGCAAAGAAAATGGCACCGGCCACAACCCTGTGGTAGAAGGTCTCCAACATCTTGCTGCACAAATTGAATGATCTCAGCTTTCTTACGAAACAGACTACTCATCCCCTTCTTGCACATTGCCTCAGTGTTAGATGTCCCGTCAAGTCTGTTACGGGTCACCACTTCCTCCTTCATCATCAGTGGCTGTGAAGGCGTCTTCTTCCTCCCTAAACTGTAAGAGTTATAAGACACGGGCTTAAGATCAAAGTATTTTCATCTATTAAAAGGGCCAAGTCAAAGTCTTAGTCTGGATCAAGACTTGAAAATTTATTTTCAATGAGTTCTCAATCCAATCAGAGTCAGTCTCCGCAATTAGGCAAAGATAAATGAGCAAGGCAGCCAGCTGCTTTATGTATTTGGTCTTAGGGGTGTCTCAATCTGATACTGGTAGTCTTTCTGGCAGATGTCGGCAAAAATAAAATAAAAACATATTCTGTGTATGATGGCTTTTTTTTAACATACCAAAACAAAGTTGTTGTTTTTTTCCTTTTCTAAAAGTCTTAAAAGGAAAATTAGGTTTATGCTTCTGTCCTGGGGATAGAGATTCGATGCCAGGCCTGACAGATGGAACACACTTTGACAGTCGGCTATACTTGTTGGTAGAGGTGATGCGGAAGCCTGTATGTCCCTTTTTTGGAAAACGCTTCTCCATCTTAATCTTGTTGATTTTCTTTTTATCTATTGTCACAATGACTGAAAACTTGTTTACTTTCTCCTAAAGTTGTATCATCTCCTCGAAGGTAAAGAAGCTCCTACTGCAAACCAAGGTTCCTGTGTTCTGAAAGATAAATACATGTCCAACATAGTTGTTTTTCTTGTTTATGTTGATTTCAGGACCTCAGAGCAGCCGGTTGATCTCATTACAGCCTGTTGAACTCATTACAGCAATCTTTACTGTGAGATATAGTAATTGTACCTATTCTAACTGATTAGTAAAACCATTTAACAAAGATATTTTATGGTTTTCAAGAATTAGTTTATTTATATAGCGCCAATCTACAGCAGATGTTGTCTCAAGGCACTTTACAAGAAAATCATTCAAAGATACATCATAAACATATCTATTTGAAAAAGTTTCCAACCTAAGGAACCCCAGCCGATTGCATCGAGTCATTGACTTGCAGCATTCACTCCTCTGGAATCAGCAGACCAAAACAAAATGAAATAACCGTAACTAAGCAGATTGGACAAAGGAAGAAAGTAGCAGAGAGAGAAGTGGTCAGATTGTCCTCCAGCAGTCTAAGCCTATAGCAGCATAACTACAGAAAAACTTAAATAACTTAACCCTATAGAGTGAGACATGAAGAAGGTAGAGGAAAGGAGAACCGTCTGTCAAGACTGAGTTCTTCCCCCAACCGGATTAGGCTGTCTTCTCTACATCTTCCTAACTATAAACTTTATCAAACAGGAAGGTTTTAAGCCTAGATTTGAAACTAGACAGGGTGTCTGCCTCACGGACTAAAGTCGGAAGCTTGTTCCACAGCAGAGGAGCCTGATGACTAAAAGATTTGCCTCCCATTTTGGTTTTAGGAACCACCAGTAAACCTACAGTCTGAGAGCGAAGTGCTCTCTTAGGGACATAAGGTGTAATCAGATCTCTGATATACGATGGAGTTTGATTAGTGAGGGCTTTATACGTCAAAATCTATTCCAAATTTGACACGGACCCAATGAAGCCAAGCTAAAATTGGGGAGATATGAGCTCTCTAAGTTTAATAAGAACTCTGATTAAACCAACTGTAGACTTTTAATTGCATTTTGTCAACTTTCTGCTAGTAAAGAGTTACAATAGTCCAGCCTTGAAGTAACAAATGTATGGACTAGTTTTTCAGCATCTGTCCCAGAGAGAATATTTCTAATTTTTGCTATATTCCTAAATTGAAAGAAGGAAATCTTACAGACCTGTTTTATAGGAGACATGACAGACATTTCCTGATCAAAAATAACCCCAAGGTTCTTTACATTGTCACCAGTTGATTAGCAACATTTTTTTCAAGGATTTTGATTAAGGAAGATTAGAAATGGGTCTGGAATTTATTAAATCTTCTTGATCAAGAGAAGGTTTCTTAAGTAGGGGTTTTATTACAGCTACCTTAAGAGCCTCTGGTACATAACCATTCACTAATGACAAATTAATGACATCCAAAATGGGGGTAATAATAATAATAGGAAGTACTTCTTTAAACAATTTTGTATGGATTGGATCCAACATACAAGTTGAAGGCTTAGATGAAGAAATTATTTTTGAAAGCTCAGAAGGCTCAACTGGAACAAAACACTTTAAACAGAGATCAGGCTCCAGAGCCACATTTAGTAGCTCATTGTTTACTGAGGTAGTAGTTATGTTTGGTAGGAGGCAATCAATTTTAGTTTTAATAGATTCAATTTAATCTATAAAGAATTCCATAAAGTCATTACAGCTAAGAGTTGGAGGAATGGGTGATGTAACAGTTTTAATTTCTCGTAAAATTAGCAACTGTATTAAAAAGAAACCTAGGATTGTTCTTCTTCTTCGGTATTAGTAAAGTAAAATATGCAGATCTGGCTTGGCGCAGGGTCCTCTCTGTTTTTTTCCAGGATAAATAGGACTCTTCTAAAAGCGAAAACCACCATTTCTTCTCCACTTACCTGGTGTTTCCCTTCAAGGTACGAAGTTCTGAATTAAAGCAGGGGGCCAACCTCCTATTAGTAATCCCTTTCCTTTTTATGGCGCGTACGTTGTATAATGTTGTACGCAATGAGGACGTAATACTATGAACAACAGCATCAATCTGTGTAGGGCATGGAATTAATTTGTTGCCCTCCACTGCGTTTCTCTGAAATACTGAAGAAATTAGAGGTGGAATGTATTCTTTAAAGTTTGTAACAGCATTGTCCTATAGACTACTATCAAGACATTTTCTTTCAGATTTTAAGTACTCAGTGAAAAAGAACTCAAAAGTTATCAAAAAAATGGTCAGAAAGGAAAGGGTCATGAGGCAGTACTGTAATTTTTTCACACTCAATGCCATAAGTCAATACAAGGTCTAAAGTATGATCAAAAGAGTGGGTAGGTGTTTGGATTTTTTGAGTGAAGCCAATTGAGTTTAAAATGGCAGTAAAGGCTAAATTTAGGCTGTCATTTTTGGTGTCAACATGAATGTTAAAATCTTCCACTATAATGATTTTATCAGTGTTTAACACTAGTTCAGATAAAAAAAATCTGAGATCTGATCTATAAATTCAGAGGAAGAACCTGGCAGACGATACAGAATAACAAACAGAAGTGGTCTAATCCTTTTAGAGGTTGGATGAGGAAGCCTACGGGTTAAATGTTCAAAAGAACTATAACCATTAGTCGGCCTGAGATTAATAAATCTGATTGAAAAATGCTTCCTCCTACTCCACCTCTCCCAGTACTTCGAGGAATGTGAACGTTTGAATAATTAGAGGGAGTTGATTTGTTGATGGTAACATAATCCTCTTTCTGCAGCCAGGTTTCTGTGAGACAAAGCAAATCAATTTGATTATGAAGAATCAAATCATTAACTAATAAGGACTTTGAGGAGAGAGATCAGATGTTCAATAAGCCACACATTTGTTTCATCTGAGTTGTTTTTATCTTTATGAGATTTTCAGGATTAGCTGTTTTTAGATAGATCTTTAATCCATTTGTTTTTGGCCATGGGCAAGACACTGTCTCAATGGAATGATGGGTAGATAACTAGAGAAGCCGCAGAGAGGAGTTCTGAACTACGATTCCGCTTACTGGTCTTAACCCTGGTTTGTCAGTAATTGGTATAATTAGTCAAATGGCTGCATTTTACCAAATAGGACATCTTTATTAATAATAATGTATACTTTATTGCAGGAAATTGAACCCTTGTCCTTCAGATTGAATGTTCGGTGACATTCCATTTGAGCTATTGTGGAAATTATGTTTGAATTATCTTTCATTGCTGTGTTTATTAGTATTATTAAGAAAACTATAACTTTGAACACATGTATATATATATTATAATAAATTGTTTAACTATCATTTGGAAAGTATGATCCTAGGTTAAACTGAATAAGAGTTTTGTGCAGAAGTGACCCAGCTACCTTCTTTTTGATAAGGGCAGTGGGAGTAAAAAAATGGAACTGCCTGAGACAGGTAGGGGGGATT
The DNA here is from genome assembly GCA_032876305.1 of Orestias chungarensis. Lineage (NCBI taxonomy): Eukaryota > Metazoa > Chordata > Actinopteri > Cyprinodontiformes > Cyprinodontidae > Orestias > Orestias chungarensis. The sequence continues at coordinate 300,425 of JAVLVB010000066.1, read as the reverse complement.
ACGAGAACTCCTGGGTTTCACCAACATATATGAAAGTTCACAAGAAGTATGTGTCCTTGATGTAAACATCTGTTGGGAGGCACTTAGCCAGACCGACCTAAGATTGTAGCTGTTGTAAAACTGGGAGTATAGAACAAGACAGCATTCCTTTCTTCGCTGAGTAGAAAAATACAGATAACCATAGACAGCAAGTTCAGCTCAAAACATTGTATAATTCCCCTTAAAAAGCATGAGCAGCCTTAGCAACAATGATGTAAAACAAGTAAGTAGGCGGGGGTACAACTGAAGGTTGTAGATTACAAGGAAGCGAAACAATGAAACTCCCTCTCACACAGATTAACAACTCCTTGTAGGAAGATACGCATGCCTAGCTAAGCACGCGATAAACAACTTGTGTAATCAAATATGAATGCTTGTGTGACCCTGTATACGCCCTATTGCTGAATACAAACAACCTGTTGCTGGGGAGAACCTAGAGTCGAGTTGGGAACCAGTGAGGAGCAGTGCTTGGCTCTCCCTTTTGCAAAAGGTGTGGTGAAAAGTACTAAAGAATGGACATTGATTATTTATGCTTGTTTAACAATTGCAGACCGCCTAATATATAAATCTTCTGTCTCTGCGATCTGAATCTGGGGAAGTCTAGGAGGACATTATCCAGCCCCAATGGACTCTCTTCACTGTAGATTGTAAATTTGAATTACATTTAAAGAGATTTGTAGGTAACCTGGCTTTGGTCAGGGTTTTACTATCAATCAAAATAAGTCCAGTTATTGAGGCCAGCAAGGCGGCCAAATTTCCCATTTTTCTGCATCATTAAAAACACAGTTTAATCACTTGGGATATTGTAGGACAATAAATTTCATATCAGGAGCCTTGAACCATTACCATGATGTAATCTTCTACAAGTAATAAAATATTCAAAGTTCTCAGGAAGTTTTGCATTGTTTTGAGAAAAAGATTACACACACACTTTCCTTAGATTACCTCCATGCTACATTTTAGTGTTCGTCGATCATTCACAACTGTTTAACACACCATGCTCAACTGGCTTCGCACATGCTTTTGTTAACATTAGACAACGTGAATGTTTTAAAGTCCAGGTCTGATAAAGACAGACATTTTTAATGGCACATTAACACTATGCAAGAAAATGCAGTTTCTCTGTAGTGCAAAATACCTAAATAGATTGTTTAGCAGCAGAAAGAAACTGAAGTTTCAGAACATGGCATTTAACCCCCACACTTACCTTTGGTTTATCCATCACAGCTGCATTTAGTGTTTCTAAACACCTTTACTAAAATACAGAATCCTAATCCATAAATTTGTACCAAAATCCCACGAAAGCATTTAGCTTTTCAATGTTTAATTTAATAGTTATAGATAAATAATTTCTTTGATACTGTTGCAGATTTTATGTCAATCTCTATACTAATGGAGAGGAGTTATTGGATCATTTAGAAAGTTTAGACCAAGTAAGTTTATTAAATTGAGTACCCCACCAGAAAAAACTGGAAATGTGTAAATCTCAATTCTGGAGCTGTGAAGACAACGATTAAGTACTCTTCTCTCAGAGCCTTGTGTCCCGTCGACCTTCTTGGTGTCCACTTAAATTGGGAGGGTGGGGGGTTACCAATAAGGTTGTAAGATAATCATTAACAGATCGGTGACAGCTCTACTTAGAACAGCAAAAGGTTCTCTCTGCAGAAAAACTGTTTTAAGAAAGAACAGTAAGGATTAGAACATCAGACTGCCTAGATCTTTATTCTAGAAAAGTCAAATTTTTTCCTAGTACAACCTTTAGTGTGTTGGTTCTATCAACTTTCCCTTCAAAAAGGACATACCACCATAGCATTAACATCAGAATAAAAACTTAATGCATTACCTAAGAGTTTCTATTACAAGCCCATGGGAAGCAATGACCAACAGCCCCCTAGTGTCTAACTAGGAGCTCAGAGGGAACCCACAGCCAGACTTGGCATCACAGGAGGGACCTGCAACGAGGCAAGAGTGCATTACTACCACTGATATTTTGAATCATAAAGGCTTTTTGGGCTGCACTTGGTCTGATCCCTCCCCTTGGAGTCGCTTGCCCCTTTAAAGGGCATAAACCCCTTAAAAAAAAAAAAGCAGCTCCTAGGATCACAGGGATACTCAAACCCCTCCACCACGATAAGGTGGCAGCCCATGGAGGGGAAAAATAAAGTGTGTCAACAGGGACGATCCAGGAAACAGAAGCACACTCAAAACCTATAGTAAAGAGCCAGATGGGAATTTGATTTTTATACTCTAAAATTTGTTATACTTTATGAAAATATTTAAAGATAAAGAACATATAATGCTGTTCTGTTTTGCCCCTTTGGATAAACTTGTTTATTGCACCTAATTTTCTGTCTATTTGAAGATCAGCCTGCAGTAAAAAATCCGTATAAGTTTCTAAAACGTTATTAAAAACAGCAGTACTGGCAGATATGTAATTATGAAATCTTAACTGCATAAATAATACCTGTACACTTTCTAAAACTTTAGTGTTGGGCATGTTGTAACTATAATCTTCGCTTACCTCTCTGTTTAGCACATAAAGTTGTACTCTCAGTTGCAGCCAAAGATATAAAGGTTTATAAGGCTTTGTTTCCGGACAACCTTTATTCTGCTTGTGAAAACCCAAAGAGAGGGCCAAAATTCATAATCAGCTGGTCCCTTACTGCTAAACATTCACCTATACAGGCTTTGGTTGCTGAGTCAGAGCTGTTTCAGAGAGGCTAGCAGAATAGAAAGTTTTGGGTTGATTTTAGTTGGGAGCTTGATTTTGGCCAACAAGCCACGCCCTCTTCCCTTTATGTGTGTTTACGTTTCCGCCAAGAGAAGAAAAACACAAACAAGTAATTATGGAGGAAATAAAATCTGTAAATAAGAAAATAAAAGAAAAAACAGGAGAGGGAAAAAAACGAAGGAATATTTTTTTGGACTATATAGATAGATAGATAGATAGATAAATAGATAGATAGATAGATAGATAGATAGTATAGTGGCGATTGTTTGTCAAACCAAACATCCCAAAAAGTTTCATCAGCCACTATAAGGCACTGGGATCAAGATTCTTCAGGCAGGCAAAAGATGTTTAAGGTCCAAACTTGTTGACTGACTTGGTTGGTTTTATTTTCCTTTTCAGCAAACAATTACAAGGTTCAAACTTTCCTTTGTTCTCCTATCTACCTCTCTTGCACTGCTAAAAACCATAGGCCCCAAACCCACATGCCTGCTGGTCCTTTACCAGGCCCCTACAATTATAGAAAGTGGACTGACCCACATTACTTCCTATCTAACTTAGAAGGTAAACAAAACATAAATAAGAAAAATAATAGAACAACAAAAATAAATCAAATCAACCATAATTAACCTGCGAATAAACTCTGTAAATAATACAAAATATAGAAATTTAAGAATAAACTAACAAAATTCAAATGGATAAAGAAATAAAATATAAATAGCTCCAACAGATAGATAGATAGATAGATAGATAGATAGATAGATAGATAGATAGATAGATAGATAGATAGATAGATAGATGTAATGTAAATCCCTATGATTGCTTTTAACATATAAAGGTGTTATGGAGGTAGATAAACCTATAAAGTTATAAGCCATCTGACGGATTTCCATCGTAGCTGGATTCATGGCGGAAGGTTGCGGCAGGAATCGGGAGCGCGCATGTGTCCACTCCTGCTCGTTCACGCCGACACAAACATCCCACCACAGGACTCGGACCACCCCCCCCCCCAACCACCACCTGTCTCCCTGGAGGATGATGGCGGACGGAGACATGTTCGGCGGAGCCGGGCTGCGGGACCACCGCCGGCCGACCCGGCTGTACTGCATGAATGGCGGGTTCCACCTCCAGTTCCAGGCCGATGGGACCGTGCGGGGCGAGCGGGATGAGCAGGATGAGCACAGTGAGTTGAGCGCAGAGCGGGGTTCTTACATCCAAGTCATGCCTTAACTCCCTCTGGTTGCAGCCAGGCCCAGACAGCCAGAGAAGAGACGTGGGAACTTTACTGTCCTTTAGAAAACCTCCAATAAGTAGAGAGCACATGGATTCATGTGTTTTTTTTTCCTTTTTGTGCAGTAACACTGAGCTTCCCAATAAGGTATTCAGGGAAGGTAATAGTACTCCTCATTGTTCTTCGCATGAGTGCTAAAACGCGCCCTTAGTATTCTGTGATACTTACAGGTCAAACATACAGAGACAGGAGTCCAGGATCTTCACTTATGCTCATTATACTTTTTTAAGTCTTCCCTAAGACTTCAAAGTGCTTTTTTTTTTGGTCTGGCAAACTGTTTATGTGTTTCTACCCTTTTTGAATTATCTGGTGAGAAATCCTGGAGAATCATCTTTGAAATGTATTTCAGTAAGTTATTGATGCCATTGACTCTGATAATGCTCTTCGGGGGCTTTAAGAGAGGTATGGGCCCACAGTACTGCAGAACCTCCACCATGCTTAACAGATGGGAGAGAGTCACTTATCCAGATGTTTATCTTTAGTTTCACAACAGACCCAAATGGAGCGTTTCTTTGCAAAAAAACAAACAAAAAAACAAGAAACTTGTGAACTAAGCAGGCAGTTAAAGACTCAGTTGTGTTTAGGAAGCTTGGCATCACTTCAATATGTCGACTTGGCTCGTTATTAGTCTGGAAAAAGTGGTTATAGGAACTTCTTATTCTACATATCCTGTTATATTGCTTTTTTTGCTGCAGGTCTCTTGCAGCGTTGGGGATTTCTCTTACCTCTCGTCTTTAAGTAAGATAAATATGGTAACTTTGTCAAAGAAAATGCCTAAAACTAAACGTGGTACACCAATTAAATCACTAATTGTCCCTATACACTCTGATTAACTTTAAAAAAAATACATTTAAACCAAAGTAATGACTTAAATTTATGCCAAATTGATTCTTACAGGTACCAATAATTGTGCTTATAGATTTAGTTAAAAACATTTATTTTTATATTAGCTGTTACTTGGCTGATGAATTGACAATGGTGGCTTCCTGAATGGAACCAATTTTAAATTTACTTGTATTTGTGTTTGTTTGTTTTTTTTGTCACGCTTCCTAAGCCGTGTTGAAGCTCGTAGCCGTTGAGAGAGGCGTTGTTGTTGTCCAGGGAAAAGCAGCGGAGCAATATCTGGCGATGACCGCTGAAGGCCAGCTCTACGCCTCAGTGAGTATATACAGCCGATCGCTTTGTTTCAACCTCTTACCTTGAACTCTCTTCATTCTTTGTCACCGTCAGCCGACAGTAACCGACGAGTGCTACTTCCTGGAGAGACTGGAGGAGAACTACTACAACACATACAAGTCTCGGAAATACCAGGACAACAACTGGTACGTCGGGCTGAAGAAGAACGGCAGACCGAAACTTGGCCCGAGAACCCACATTGGACAGAAGGCTGTCTTCTTCATCCCGAGGCAACTGGAAGATTCATGGGATTAAGGAATGAGGAGCTCTGATGCATGATTAGTTTACCTCTAGATTTAATCTTTTACCTTCTCTAGTGCTGAGCAACTGTAAGTTGGTGGCTGTTTAACTCACATGAACAACAAAGAAAGGACAAACTCACTTTTATCCCAAAGTGCTAATATGAATGGATTTCATTCAGAAATTTTGCTTAATGCCCTACATATCCATAGGACCGACGGCTGACTATATTTATCCAACAGAAGGCGATAGACGACGTAGACAAGTAGCCTTCAGGAGAAGGGACCACCATGGCCCTTTCAGTTTAGAGAAAATGGACTGTACGGTTGGCCATTAATTTAAAGTCCTCTTTTCAAATGAAGATCCTTTGGCTTTCCAGAAGTCCACAGTCAACACCACTTTCTATGTCGCAAACCTTTGAGCATTTAATGCTTTATTCTTTTTACAAGCATGACATAGGACTGACCATCACTACTGAAGGTACTGCAAGTTGATCCAGTGACGCCGTTGCTGTGCAGAAAACTGGCCCTACCTCAACTCAATAAAGAGTCCGTGAAGTTTTGGTCAAAAAGGTGACGAGACACCAAACCCAACAACGCTGCTAATAACATGGGATTGGCTCCAGGAATTGCAAGTCACTGTAATTACGCAGTAAATCATATAAAAGTAGCCTAAAATCCCTTTAAAATGCTTTCTTGTAACGCGGTTATTTACATTACATGAAAGCCAAATATCAGCTAACAAACTAATACTTGAATTGTGTTTGTGTGCAATAAATATATGTAACAAATACGGATTACTTGTATTCGTTTAAATATATAATCTTGGTTGAAGAACCAGAAAATCTTTTGCAACAGGGTGAGGTTTTTTTTTTTTTTAGATTTGAGTGAAAACCAAAACTCAGAGATTATCTCAGTCACAGGAATATTAAGCAATTTTTTGTTCATTAAAAAAGACGATAATCAAAGCGTGTTATACTTGGAAAAAAATAAAATAAAAGGGACATTAATTCTTGCACTGACAACTGGGAGAGTAAAAAAAAATGACAAGACGACCCAGAAGAAGCATTGAAAGTGACATTTAATTAACACTAAAGGTTTTCTGTACAATTACATAACATAATCCCAAAACTTTTGCTCTATATCACATACAAACAAGCATAACCGTGCTATAATCAAAGCCATATCAGAAAGATGAAATTAATGACTCCAACTGTTTTTTTCAATAATGGGAACATCGTCTGAGATTTTCTAGGAGCTGAAAAACATTCTTTGATATAATTGATACCAACTTTTAACACAATGTGATAAAAATTGGTGATACGAACATCTGTCAGTTAAATCTTAAGGCAAAAAAAACCCACCTGGAGGAGAAATTTCAGCTATTTTTAAGCACATTAATGTGATGCAGCTGTTCGAACTGGATCATTAACAGCTGAAATCTTTTCTTCTTCTTTTGTCCATGTCTGAGATTATCCACCAGCAGAGATTCGCCCCGACTCACAGAGAAGTCTCAGCAGATCAGACTTTAACATTTAAACGAGACCTTCTTGCACAAAGACTGGCCTCTTTGCCAAACATTGTCAGCGCAGCAGCTTAGATATTAGGACGCATGTTCGAGACGAGATGAAATGAGTGGATTTTTAAGTTAAATTCTGCTTCCAGGTTTGGATTTTTTTTTACCTGACTTAACACTAAGTTTTTATTAAATCAAACCTCCAAACAGAGGTCGCACTGATGTGTTTGGACTGGAAATTACAAGCAGGTTCTCTTGTTTATCTCGACTGAAAAGTTCTGGAAATGTGAAGCAAACACTTTCCCGTAGTGGCTGAAGAAGGAACAATGCAGCTTCAGGCCAATAAGTGATCGAAATAGAGTAACTGGAAAATAGACCGATATCTGTGAATATTACAGAGTGAGTTGCATGCTGTGGTCAGTCTACAGGGTCGCATGAATTATGAAACCTGCTGCCCTCAAGTGTTTGCCAACATGAGCTTGGTTCTAGTTAATAACCCGGTGGCAGAAGCATTCTTGTATGCTACCATCAAACGATATAAGGCATTACTTACGTTACAACGGATGTAAATAGCACTTAACATTAGCCATTAAATGAATACCTAAAGAGATTATTACTGCTTACCATGTTCCATTAATGAAATGTCTAAACAAAAAAACAAAAAGACATGTTTTATATATTTCCTGAATATGTTACAATGTTGAGGTTGTCTTCGTCTAGAGCTTGTCCTGCAGATTTTCCATCAAGCTTTTTTTCGTGCGACTCTGAAACACCTTTTTTTACTTGGTCTCCTCTCACCTCCTTTTAGCTGCTTTACGTGAAGAAAAGGGGAGAAAAAAAGGCATGAGATGACTTCTAATCACATCCCAGGTATAAAATATATATTTCTGTGCCAGATGTGGCTGCATTTATCTTGGCTGACAGAGCCAGCCATGTTTATTAGCTACCCTGGTAAAAAAAAATTTTTATAAAGAAAGCCTTGAAAAATTAATGTTTTGTTGTGGTTAAAGCAACATCACACTCCATCTTCACTCCCAATAAAATCTAATCTCGTTTTGGTTACAGTAGCTATATAAAGTAGTCACCTCCTTTTGCTGCATTTACAAATGAATCATAATCTACAAAATGTGGTTTTTTATGACAAATTAGATTACATAAATACCCTTTTTTGGGTCAGTGTGGTTCAATATGCTATTCTGTCTGTTTCCATAGTGATAGCGGCTCAGGCAAAACTGACCCCTGCTGCATCTTTCCTGCAACTCCTTCATTTGTAGGTCCAACAACACGGTACAGTTAATTTTGGCAAAAAACAGTGTATTGATTGAGAGACAGAAAACGTCACTACTTGAAAGGAGCACAAGATAAATTAGTGACTTTAGCAGTGGTTTGTTGTTGCACTATGACTCCATGTTAGGTGTTTGGGCTCAACCTCGTCTGTCCAGTGAGAGTACAACTGAAACTATCCTGAATACACTAGGACATAAATCACATACCAAACCAAAAAGGCCTGTGTCGCTAAAAGGGACTGTCAATAGTTGCACAGCAAAAATTATGTTTCGATATTAATTTTTGTTTCTTTAACAAAAAAAAGTTTGCTTTTAAGACTTTTCAACACTTTATTACCAAGGATGCCAACAACCAGCAACCACTGTTCATGACCATCAATCACATCTGGACTAAACCAACTCACCCTAATAGATAAAAAGCACCCTTGTTCTGGGAAGGTTGGCGTAAGCGGGATCAACCAGTTTGCGCACTCTGGAGTAATTAACAAAGCCTCTGATAAACAGCATGAACCCTGAAATCAAAGAAAGGACGACTTGTTAATTAATCTGCTTCAAAAACAATCTTAGCCATATAATCATACATTAATCTGCACCCTGATTCAAATAAGGTTTGTTTTTAATAGAGCTACTTTTACAAATCCAAAATGTATCTCACTTACCCAGAGCCAGGAACACCCACCACAACCAGTACTGTCCATCAAAGTATCCTGGGAAATAGGTAGAAAACTACAGAAAAGGGAAAAGAACTGCTGTGAGGAACTGCACATCTAATGAATGTATCCTAAATGCCACATATATTCTCTACGCTTAACCTAAAGACAAAAAAGCTGCAGATGTCGAGTTATCAAGCTCTCACCCTGACGATCAGAACCCATTTGATGAGGGACAGGCCGAAGCCAGAAATGGCTCCGTATCGACCGGCCGCTGATGTGGTCAAGCAGAACGACAAAAAGAAGCCGATCCAGTTGAAGAGGAACGCCACTGTGTTCAGAAAAACGTTCGGAAATAATGTCAAGCAGCAGACATCTTTCCCCATGCATTTAAATTAAGAAGAGTATCATAGCTTATATAAATAAAAAAGCATCACAAATCAGAATAGTTAAGAAAATCTGGACAATGATAACTTTAAAAAATCTAAAAGTCTGGTTAGGGTTTTTAGTTTTGCTGATAAAAACAAAATTTATGTTTCAAAATAGTACTGAATGTAATATAGGTGCACTGTTAGCAACCATCCTTCTGTAACTGGGTGAAGTGAAGTGCCCTAACTAGTCGATTAAATCGCTTTAGAATTATTGTCACTGCAGTGATACAAATGTTTCCAGACATATGGTAATGCTACTAAAACATGTGCTCCCTTTTCACGATTTAAAAAAAACAAACAATGTTTTTACCACTTTAATCTGACTAAATACAAACTGCTAACTTTAAATAAAGATTTTGTGCATTAAACAAAAACTGCTCAACTGTACCTGAGAGTACGGAGCTCCAGTCACTCCAATACTAATCAGACTAATACTCCCAGATCATAACAGTGGTTCAGTTCATATCTCCACTTAAAACTCAAAAGCAGGGAGGATGCGACCCCTCTGCAGTCCATGTTAAATCACCAGTTAACAATTTACAGCATCTCTTACTGAAGAAAGTGAGCATAAAGATGCCGTCATTTCCTATCCGCAGCTGGTCGGCATCTTCAAAGTCATCTCTGGCCACAAAGTCCTCTTCCTGCAACAACAGCAGGACACATTTGGTACAGTCACTCCCACTTTTCTTTTTTCATAATGCACGGAGAACAAGAGACGAACCGAGACTCTTCCGGTGACCAGGGGGACGGCCGTCTCAGCTTTGCTTCTCTCAGCCTCGTCGTAGGAAGGTAAAGTGGTGGCGACGTTGTACGACGGAGGGTTTGGAAATCTTCCTCCGTCTTCCTTGTATTCAAAAAAAGCTGCGGATGTAACGAGGAGAATGGTTTTTAACCCGCATGGCTTTCAAATTTTCTACTGAACAGCAAAATAAAATGCAATTTTCTGACTGTAATATTTGCCAACTCACCAAGGTTAGATTGGCACTCCAACACAAATAAAATATATTAAAAATGTATCATCTGACATATTAAGCATTGTAACTTACCTTTCTAAGTTACATTTATTATGTTATTAGTATTATTTTAATGTTTTACGTGGAAATGATAGTTAATATAAGCAATTTAGTTCACATGCATGCTTGATAAGGTTCACTCCAAATTACTACTGTTTTTTTTATCAGTCTCAGTAAACATTAGTCGCATATTCTTTAAATATTCCACCTCAGGGAAATAAATCTTTCCAGGCAGCTGATAATAATTTATTTAAATAAATCAAATTCAATAGGTAAATTAAACAATTGCGGGACAAAGTTTAAAAAACAGCGTGTTGACTAACTGGCATATTTTTATGGTCACAATCCCAATTAAATAAACCAAAAGAAATAAACAGGCTGTACAACTTACTCACATTAAATATAATCCAGGCTTTTATTTAGTACAGTTCACTAAAAAGTATGATATTGGATTGAATAAGGAAAAATAAAAATAAAACATTTAAAAATAAGAAAAATGTTACTTACTCTGAATAAACATTGAAAATATCCAATACAATTTCTGCCCTTAGGAATAAGGTTCTTATAGCACACTTTGAAGTATATCCAACAATTTTAAGGTAAATTTAAACAGAGAAGAAAAAGATGGGAAACAAAAAAGAAGAAAATGGAACAACTCAAGCGTTGTCAGCTTCTCGCATAGATCCACCCCGATACTACGTAGAACAAGACAAGCAAATGTCTAGTTTCTGTCTGATGGCTGCTAATTTTAAAGGAAACCCGTTTCAAGACATGCTGGCTGGTCAATCCTCGGCTATAACTGTGGCTCTGTATTCCTATGCTTTTTACTTTTGCGAAATTTTCTTGATTTTTAAGTTATTAAGAGGGTTTGTAGAGGTAAAAAATAGAAATGACTAATCCTTTAATGCAAGGCAATTGTAATGTGCAATCTCAGAGGCTGGTGGGAAAAGATGGTCTGTGTCACCTAGTCATTTTTTTTAGTAAAGTCAGGTAAAATGACAAAAAAATACTGAATATAAGAAACATTACAGGAACTTTGAGATGCATTTCCAAGCACATCAGTAAAACAGGTTCTCAATATCACTCATTTCCTGATGGTTTTGAAAAATCCTCTACAAGATAAGAAGTAAATTTGATGAGGATATTTTGAAAGTGGCAGTGAAATGTGTCTAAAAGCTCAGATTTGAGCCATTATGTACAATATCTGTGACAGATCGGATCGCAGTTTCAAAGCTAGGGTACAGCTATGAGATGATCATCCTCTAAACTTGCTTCTGAAGACAAAGAAAAGCATAGAACTACTGATTAACCCGCTGTGGTTAAGGCCTGGCTGCTGATGCACGCATCAATCTTCTTTCACTTCTCTCTAAAACCGAAAGCAAGCAGCTGAGAATTCAAGAACCCGACCTGGGTGGAAAGAGTTACAGCATAAAGAACGGCATTAGCAGCGGACACATCCATTAATGCTCATCCTTTCCCCATAAAAGCCAAGACTTTTATCTGGGTCGCCTGGCTCTCGTCCAGAAGTCCTCCTTTGTGCCATTCAGATCAATGAACCCATCCAGGAAGAGCTCCAGGCTGCATCCACTTATGCAACACACTGGCTGACCTTTACCCTCTTAAAGATGCAAGATTAGAAACACGACACTAGCGCCATTCAAGAGTACTTCTCCCTTTTTTAATCCATAATTTAGAGCCAAGAACAATGTTCACAGTTCTTTTCCATTCATGTGTATTTTAATACCTCAGTTAATAGCAGCAGTATTTACTAACTTTATAGAGCACTTGCTTTATATTTAAATTGTTTATGGCTCGTTTTAAAAGAGCCACAGCACAATAGTCTTGTAGTTGCAGTTGGGATTTAGGCACTTCATGTTTAATGATGATTTCTGTTTGCTCTTTTAAAGATAATACTTTGACTTTACCTGCCAAGTTATCATGCAGCGACACCAATAGTATTGAGACTATAAAAAAAAAAGCTGTTGCTGGACTACTGGTGGAGACAGTGAAGACTTTCCAAACCTGCATTGGCAGCAGCGATGCTGCTGTAGGGTGGCGGAGCGTCCTGTCCAGGGCTCTCCTGAGAGGGTTGGGCTGGCTCCTCCTCATTCACCAGCTGTGGAGACACGACAATGTAGTTTATCATCTGAATAACGTGAACAATAATGCTAAAAGTAAATACGCAGAATCTGGTAACGAAAGAAACACCACCTTCAAGTTACCATCTGTAACGTGATCATTATTTCTCTTTTTAAGTCATACTGCTCATAACCATGCAGCCACCCTCAGAAGACATATCTTGTCGTAAGCATTAAAGGGAAATCGTTTTCCTGATTCCTTCATGTTGAGCAAGATTTTGAAACCTAGACTGATTGTATCTCTAAACACTTTCTCTTAATGGGTTATCAGGATCTAAAACAAATATTTGCTCTATATATTCATTTGTTTGGAGCACTGCAGATATCTAATCTTATTGGCAGAGGTCGTAATTGTATAAAGAATTTCTGGTAACTTTATGGTTACGACTCCAATATAGATATAGACTCAAAACAGGAGCAATTATTTGTTTGTTTGTTTTTTATCAACAGTTTAGTGAGGAAAGGAAATCCTAAATATAAATATCATTGCCGAATTTTTGAGGAATCCGTCAGATCGATTTACTTGCTCTGACATTGTTTTAAATACTGAGGTCAAGTTTTCCTATTAGAGGCTTCCGAATGACCTGAAAGCTAAAAAAGAGGCCTTGATCGATTGTGGTCTGCCACACCGCCATAGCTTTTTTTCTATTGCGCTTTACTTTTTATTACGGTAAAGTTCACGTCGACAAATGCCTTTGATCTAAAATGCTTCAACTTTTTACACAAAGCACGACCAGCCAAGTGGAAATGAATAACCTCTACGTTTTAATGTTAGCTTTTATCTGCTGTGTAACTTTACTGCAGCTGTTATTAAGGTTTCTCCTGCACCAGTTTTCCATACCAGCAAACGTTCACAATAAGTAGCTTAAAACCTTACACGCTACCTTAATTTAACCATAACATAATCATATTTATTAACCAGACGTGGCACAGTTTAAATTAGCTCAAAATGCGGGTAAACCGTGCATGGTCACAAGAGGCCTCCGCCCGTAAACAAACACTCGCTCGCTTTCTTGTTTCGCGAGCTGACAGCTAGCTTGCTAGCTTGCTAGCACGGCGCCCGCGAGACAGCAACCTGTTAGCTTACCTCTTGGTATCTGACGTTGCTGTTTTGTTCCGCCATCATAGAAGAAGCGCTGAATGTTATCACACGTATTCCCTGCGGAGTTCAGACCGTCCAAAACAATCGGCGAATAAACGAATTTTGTCCGACGAGGAAGGAGAAATATGAGATTTCCTCCTACTAGTCGGCCATCTCCTTCTTCCTCGGAGCTGAGAACGAAGCCAATGATGCGTTCAAGCACGCGTCGGCAACTTCCGCTCTCAACTCATCCGTGGAATACCATTCGTTCAAAAAACAATCTAAATAAATCTAAATACTTAATACTAAATACAAAATAAATGTTTGAATATAGAAAACTACCAACTCTTGAATAAATAACTGTATTTGAACAACGACGTTGTTAGTTAATTAAACAGCATTTTCACCACACCGATCTGGACGAGCAGCACTGAAAGGCATCTCGGGGAGTTTTCGTCATGTGATCTACAAACGGAAAACCAACCAACGCACAAGAAAGGTGTAAATCTCGTCTTTTATTACAAATAACAAAAAATGACAGGATGGCAATCACGTAAAAAACGGTCCGCCTAATTCTCCAGAGGGAGATGAAAGTAAGAAGGGTGATTGGAGTGTATTTATTTTCTTAATGATGAATGCATGAATGCTTTCCCCCTAAAGAGGTCCCTTTAGTTCTGCTGCGTTTTAGGTCCTTCCACCAGCCTGTTGTGCACATGCATCATCCCTGTGAAGACAACAAAATGAAATTCATGTTATGCTACAATGCTTTTGATATTTATATTATAAACCAACTGAAAGGAGAATGCAGAAGAGGAAGGAAAAGTCATGCATACAAACATATAGCTATTTGTACACTCAGTAGAACCTCTGCAGCTCTGGCTTTGACATATAGCTCTTTCAGTTTTGCAAATCTGATGTTTTGTTGCGAAACAAGATTGCATAGTGTGAAGAGTTATTTTAGCTTTTCCACAGATTATTTTTTTTCATTAAATGTTAGTCTCATCTGACAAGAGCAAATTTTCCACATGCTGCTGTGTTCGTGCTTCTTTTGAATTCTCTCCAAAACAGCTTTCTTCTTACCATACTCTAATTCTGGCATTAGACTATAGGTCAAGTGCATGACCAAAAGTCGTCCACCCAGCAGATTTTAGGTTTTAAACAACCTTTATTATTGGTACCTTTGAAGTACTTGACAGTCTTCACCCGCAGCTCCAGGGTGGCATCTTCATCACATACAAAAACAGTCTGTGGGTGCAGCTGGAAGGCAGACACTGTCCACATGTGATTGACGCCTTCCTCAATTGCTTTGTACAAAGCAAATGCCTTGTGTGCGCCAGTGATGAGGACCATGACCTGACAGGAAGGAAAATGTGACACGTTCAGAAATCCATACACTGTTTCGAGGCATCAGTGGGACCAAAAGGAGGTCCTCTGTTGTTCATAGAGGATCCTAACCTCTTTTGCGTCCATGACAGTCCCAACTCCGACCGTCAGTGCCATGGTGGGCACTTTCGAGAGATCCCCATCGAAGAATCTAGCATTGGCCACGATTGTGTCTTTTGCTAGTGTCTTTACTCTGGTTCTGGAAACCAAACTTGAGCCAGGTTCATTGAAGGCAATGTGACCATCTGGTCCAATCCCTACAACGACAACAAAAAAAGAGGATTTATTCTAGTTTTATCTGTCTTCAGCCATGACACCATTAAACAGAAGATTAAAGCATTTCACTATCAACGCTGTTCCCTCCTGACCTCCAACAAACAGGTCGATCCCTCCGGCCTCTTTTATCTTTTCCTCAAACAAACTGCACTCTGCTTGAAGGTCGGCGGCGTTTCCGTCAAGAATGTGCGCGTTCTCTGCTCGTATGTTGATCTGCTTGAAGAAGTTGTTCCACATGAAGGAGTGGTAGCTCTCAGGATGATTTCTGGGAAGTCCTACGACATAACGTTATGTCAGCATCCTCAACAAAATCAAGCTGAAAAAAATGAATAAATTTCTAAACAAAGATAAACAAAGATTAGGACTTACCAACGTATTCGTCCATGTTGAAGGTTTTCACAAACTCAAAGGAGATTTCTCCATTTTTGTAGTATTCAATCAGCTTCTTGTAAAATCCCAAAGGAGTGCTTCCTGAGGAGAGGGGAGAATTCATTAAACTAGCAACAAACAAAAAATCAGTCCTTAAACATCTTTAAGTCTTTAAAAGTAGGGATGGCAGGGATAGTAAAATGTCTTATTGCAGTTCCTTGAAATGTACAACTAAGGCTTTCTAAGACTTTGAGGCACTAAGGACCTTTATTAATTAACATTTTGACAGGAAGAAGGGAAATGAGAGGAGAGAAAAAATACAGCAAATAATTGTGGGTCACACAGAGTGAAAAGTTTACTACTATTGGTTTAGACAAAACTTTTACTTGCCACATTTACACCATATAGATACCAGCTCTTCAAGTTGCTCACATTTAGTCATAAGCTTGCTTTATTTAGTGTTACATAGTGCATTACTACTCAGATAAAACAAGAAAAAACATACTGTATGGTTGTATTTTCCTTCTGCACATATTAAAATCTGAAAAGTGTGTTGTGCAATTACATTAAACCCCCCTTCCTCCAATACCCCTAAAATATATTTAATGCAACCTGTTGGTTTTAGAGCCAACCTAATTAGTAAACAACTGTCTCTTGAGTTGATCTCAGTATAAATCCATCTCAAAAACACAACTTATTATTTTTATATTTATTTTTGATTCATTATTTTCTTTCCCATGCATAAATATGCCCGGCATTGTATTGGAAGTTGTGAATGACAAAATGTGGAACATTTCAACGAGTAAAATCTGACCTCCCCCTTCATGTGATGCCTTAAAAAAAGTAGGGTGTTGACTGGACTTTTTGCTGAGGATCCCTCTTTTATTTTGCCATGATTGCATTTTGGTGAGGACCCCTTTTAACTGACTCTGAGTCAGCAGATGAGTTAGATAACAGGTCAACAGCAGCACTCCGACTGATATAGTGCTCCGTATTGGAACTTTACTGAGGAAAAACAAATGAACAGACCAAGAAAGCTTGCTGCTCCCTCTTACCTGTGGGGAGTCCCAATGTGAAGAACTTTTTGGGTCCAGGCTGAAAGTTTAAAATCTTGTTCCTGATGTACTTCGCCGCCCACTCGCTCGCCTGGTCATAGTCATTCAGGATGATCAGCTTCATGGTGCTGGGGGTGAAAGACAAAGACAGTTTGCCCGCAAGAAAGGGAGGCAGGTCTGCAAAATAATCCTGAACAGACTTTAGACCCATCAAGACAAACACCTTACCTTTAGCAATAAAAGACATCAATTATGATTTATCTCTATGGAACCCTTTTTAAGAGTGGAAAAGTTAAAGTACAAACTTTGTTGCATCCAAACCTACATCTCTATTCATTTCAAAGTATAAATTAGTTGTTGGAATAAAAATAAAAAATAGCCTGTTTTACCTCTGTCATGCAGCTGTCAGTTGAAACAGGCGCAGAGATTGCGGATGGGTCATGTGACCTCCTGGAAGTGAGCAAAGCTGCTTTCTCCAAAACCAGCAGCCTCTTAAAGCTGAAGTGTCACAATTTATAAAAAGAGCCATTTTGTGTGACAAGAAAAAAAGATAAAACTGTAAAACAGACAAAGAAACAAAAAAAAAAAAAAGCTATTCTCTCTGTATACAGTGACCTATTGACAATGTATTCACACCCTATGATGTTGCTCAACTCCAAGTTGAATTTTGGACTTTATAACGTTTGCTTGGCCCATTTAGTAGACAATAAAACCTACAAATATACGTGCTTTGTTCAAATAGCTCAAGATCAAGAGGTTTAGATTGGATGGAGAGCGTCAGTGTTTTTTTATTATTATTTTTTTTTACAACTATGAATTAAAGATTAGCCTAAAACAAGCAAGCAAATCATAAAAATTAAAAAAAGGGTAACAATGACTGTCAGAACGACGATAATAAATAAAACAATTACGGTAAATTTGGTTTATTGAACAAAAGTTCTCTCCAAAGATTTGTTAGTTAGTTCATTTATTATTGATAATCAGAAAGATTTGGTCTGGATGATGTTAGTATGTCATCTCCTAATTAATTACATTTGCACATTCCTCAATTTACTGGTCAGGGAACATTTTCCATTTAGATTTTTTCATTAAACCTGGGCATATTAATAACTACAACTCATTTAAAGTATCCCTTAGTTTTCCTCATCCAGATCGCACAGAAATTAAACCGGTTTTGTTTGTTTTACGCCTTATTCTTAATTTCCCAGGTCAGATATCTGATTTTTTTTTTCTTCTTTTATGCGATCAAGTTTTAAAAACTGACAAGGCCCTTATAGTGTAGGGTTTTAAAATGTATGTCAACACTAACACTAATAGTTTGCATGTAGCACTCCCATATCCTAGCTTAAATAATTCATACCCACCATTTCAAGAATCAGTTTATTTATATAGAGCTAATTTATAACAGATGTCGTCTTAAGGCACTTTGTGAGAAAATCAATTAAAATCATAGATACATCATTACAAATCAATATGAAAAAGTTTCCAATCTAAGGAACCCCAGCAGATTGCATCAAGTCATTGACTTGCAGCATTCACTCCTCTGGGATCAGCAGACCAAAACAATTGCTTGTGTTGTTGTTGCCTTTACAGCAATCCCTCATACTGAGCATGCATGTAGCGACAGTGGAGAGGAGAAACTCCCCTTTAACAGGAAGAAACCTCCAGCAGCACCTGGCTCAGTATAAGCAGACGTCTGCCAAGACCGACTGGGGGTTTGAAGAGACAGAAAACAAAATTAGATGCACAGGATACTGAAAAAAAAGAGTTTATAGCAGCAGTTGTAGAACGGCGCTGGCAGCATCTCAGCCCATGTTCCCCTTTCTAGAAGCTGTCTCAGCTAACAGAACGCCAGACCAGGTGTAGCTACTATGGAGAGAAGAACACTAAGAGAAAACAAAAGGTTAACAAGGTTGAAATAACGGTAACTAAAGCAGATTGTACAAAGAAAGTAGCAGAGGGAGAAGTGGTCAGATTGTCTTCCAGCAGTTTAAGCCTATAGCAACAGAACTATAGAAATAACTTAAATAACCCTGTGAAGATATGAAGAAGGTAGAGCATAGAACAGTCCATCCAGACTCAGTTCTCTGTCTATACGCAGAAAACGTTTATCATTCATTTTACTAATGAATTTGATGCTCTGATTGATAACTAGGATCTATTGGAATTCATGTATTGATTGAATTACTGAATCAACGTTACCATTGCTCCTCTGGATGTTTCATGATGATCATTCTGCCAGCAGGTGAACCTCTGCCCCAGTTTCAGTCCCTTGTGAAAGAAAAATCGCAATTTACGGCCCTTCTTTCCCCACCTACACCGACCAGCTTTTTTGCTCCTAAAAAACACATTTCCACACCATGGTACTGCCTCTACCGTGCTTGAATGTAGTGAGGGTGTTTTAATAGGGATGCGTGATGTGTTGTAGAAACCCTTTACAGTATATGCATTAATTTATATTATTTTATCTCAATTTGTTGTACTGCATAGTGTGCATCTTGAGTTGTATAAGATGGAATGTAAGCTCCCACCATTTTGAGCAACACTCTATCAGAACCAATTATTTTTGGCATCAAACAAAATCAGAACTGAATTACAGGGCTACGGTTGCGAGAGATTTTCAACCACTTTATTAAAACCAGGTTGTGACACAGAACAGTTAACAGAGCACACAACAGAAATAAATACCATCATGTGTACAGCGCTCATTGTCAAACATAGTAATTGCAGCTGGCTTTAGATTTAGGTCATCCAGAAAGAGAGAGGGCATGCGATGTCGGACAGATGTGCCTCCGTGAGCTGGGCTCAGTGTGCTCACCGCCCGCCTGCTTTTCACCGTCAAAAGTGCAGTTCCCGAAACACGTCACCAGCTCAGATAAACGCTGCCAGGCTAGCATCTCAGTCCGACTCAACCGGCCCCTGTTCAGCTTGGCTTCAGGAGGCGCTTAGGCTGTTTTTAGTCGAGGTCCATGTCAGGCTTGTTCTCTGTGGTTTCTGAGGTCGGGTTGCCTGTGTTCTCAGCTGCTCCCTTGTCTGCAGTTTCCTTCTGGGCCTTCTCCTGGCCGTCGACGGGACCGTTCTGCTCCGCGGGCGTTTCCTCCTTGGGAACTTCCACCTTTGGTTTGGGCTTGGTCACAACAGGGTTGCAAGCGGAGAACAGCTCCTGTAAACCAGGGAAAACGTATTAAAAAAAGAGGCTCGATTCACACAGAACAACATATCAATGTTGCACTAAACACCCACCTTTGTTTTTGCTTTAATGTCTTTCACTTTAACAGCAGGATCTACGGCTGGGCTCTGCTTGTTTTGCTGGTTCATGGTGCTGTTCATCCAGATCATTGCTTCATTGTTCAGTTTGTCCACTTTGTTGACATCAGCCTCATCTAAATGGTCGTACTGCTCTTCCTAGAAAAGGAGTGAAACAAGAATGAAGATAAGTTACTTACTTGTTTTTATTTGGTAAACTTTTTACAAAGTTAGAAAACATGCTTTCCTTCAGACTTCCTGCCGCTATTGTGAGAGATTTTCTAAGCCAGTTTCTTTAAAAAATATATTAAAGATTGGAAAACGTGGAGTGAGGTAAGAAATATAAAGCTAACTTGTTAATCCTAGTCGATTAATACAAAAAAAGTTTATTTAAAAAAATTGAGAAAAAAAAAAAAAAAAAGATTGTTAAATGCTTCTGGTATCACCTTCATTTTGTAGGCCTCCACAAATTTCATGTACATCTGAATTTGTTTCCCCAACTCGTCAAAAGCTTTGGGTCTCTCTTCAGCCTCAATAAACCGGTCCATGATGGGCTGTCCGAGTTTCTGCAGTAAACACATCAGTTTAAGACAGTAGTATTGCAATGACAACCTTTGCTGAAGACTGAGGTTAACCTAACAGAAACTACCTTCAGCTCTGTGAGCTTGTCAATGTAAACTTGTTTGGGTTGGTCCTCTCCATCTTCATAAAGCCAGTTTTCGGTGTCCTCCAGCTTTATTGACAAAGCGTCTCGGTCCTAGGCAAACAATAACGATTATTACCAAGAGCTTCTGCAGTGTTTTTAGAAACATAAACCGTGTGTTGTGTCGTAGATGGAGCCGATGTACTCACAGATTCGGTGACAAACTTCTCCAGCATGCCATGCAGCTTGTCTCTCATGTCGTAGACGTACTCCTCCACATTATTCTTCGCATCATTCCTCTCCTTCTCCAGCTTGTCTTGCATGATCATCTTTCCCTGATGAGAGGCAACATATGTTTACCAGCAGGGCATGGCTGCGACCCACGTTTCATAGCCAAACATGCAGCTACCTCATTTTCTACGAAAAGGTTGAGCATGTCGTTTGCCAGCTGCCACTGCGGACTGTTCTCAATGGGAAGCTCCAGCACTTTTGTTTTGACCTTGGCCTTTTTGGCTTGTGGGGGCTGGTCAGACTTTTTCTCACCTTTGTTCTCTTCTGTGGTGGTCTACAAAAAGAAAGACGTAGATTTGTAATGTAGAAAACCAAAACAAAGTGTAACAAACTCATATCTTTGAGGTTCTTATTTTTCCTTTTAAAATATTTAAAACATTGTGGTGAATGCAAAAAAATAAATAAAAGAAAAGAAAAAGAAGAAAAAAGGAGCAGCTTACCTCCATTTCT
Organism: Orestias chungarensis; assembly: GCA_032876305.1. NCBI lineage: Eukaryota > Metazoa > Chordata > Actinopteri > Cyprinodontiformes > Cyprinodontidae > Orestias > Orestias chungarensis. The sequence goes on along the minus strand of JAVLVB010000066.1, from coordinate 279,124 downwards.
TCACTCTCATTTGGCGTCTTGTCTTCTGTTTGTTTCTGAGCCTCAGCCTGGGCTGACTGTGTATCCTGATCGGTCTGCATCTTAGTCTGAAGACACAAAAACGCAACGTGATTTGTGGCGGGGGCAAAAAGCAGTGAAGTCGAGGTTTTCCTGTTAGACTCAGTGCTTTCCCCTTTTGTTCAGTCAGTGCCATATTAGCAAGGAAAGACAGAGAGTCTTTCCTTGCGAAACCTTAACGTTTAACAAGTAAATGTCTCAAAATGACAGTAAGTCTCAATAAAGGGCTAAAAGGCCATATCTAAACATTTTCAAGTTCCAATGACCAAAGTCTAAATATAAAATACTCTGGATGTGGCAGGAAGTCAAAACTGTGATCAGTACTAACAATGCTAATGATTAGCAGGCCGGTGGCGGTATCTCAAGGCAGACAGTCCAGTGGACACCGCATACTCTTGGATAATATGGACAAGGATCAAGGAAGAAGGAACAACACAATCTTTTTGACTTTGCAAAGTGATGATTAGAGTTATGGCAAAGAAGCTTTAGCGCCTCCGGATTGGAGTTAATCATAGGAGTTAGAAAAAAACACTTATTACGAGAATGGTTAGGATGAAGTTATACCTCAGAGGTTTTTTCTAATAAATACTGAGAAGGGGTATGAATAAATGTGGATATTTATTGTAAAGAGCTAAACTGCTCGAGAAAATTTGAACTATCGTACTTCTAAACACTGCCAGTTCTTGAATTGCTGTACCTCTCCATCTTTGTCACATGGCTGCTCAGTTTCCATGGGCTCCTCTGCCTCATCAGACTTCTGCACCTCAACCAGGGAGGCGCTGGAGACACTGAAGATACCATGAATATTCACCCGGACCTTGACCTTAACCTTGGAGCTTTCTCCCGATACCTGCGGAACAACCTTCTGGATCAGAAACTGGCCTGGAAGAGAAAAATAAGGTGTTTTTAGGTTTATGTTTGTGTAAAAAAAACAAGAAATAGGGGATTCCTAATTTTGTTATGTAGCTATTGATGATTTTTTTCAATTTTCAGAGTTCTTTAGAATTTAAAATATAATAGGAAAAACTGATCGTTGGAGATGTAACATGACAGATACATCTCCAATGATCAGGCGTTAAAAATTGAAACTGAAAGAACAGCAGATAAAATGATGAAACAAGGAAAGAAGGAAGGAAGGACAACCAGAGAATAAGGTAAGGCACATGAATAGGAAAGAAAGACATAAGGAAAAAAAAATAAAAAGAAAATATGGTTGGCGAACTGAGTACAGAAAAGCAAGAACGAAAGAATAAGAGTATGTTACATATTTATCACACCAAGATGAAACCGACTTAAAATTCAAGACCTTTCTAAAGGTAAGCAAAACATCCAGGCTGATAAAGACGAAACAGAATGCTGAGAGTATCAGCCCCTATGGAAATGTTGTCTTCTCACCGATAGTAGAATCTGGATACGGCAGCTCATTAGGACTGCTGTAATAGGCCTCCAAGGAGAAAGGCTCCTTCCGGTAGAAGGTGAGTACTTTGGAGAACGGTGCAGCGTGGTTCTTAGGAAACACCTCACAATCGCTGAAATGACAAAACTACGTTAAACAGAGAAAAAAAAAAAAAATCCACTTTTGTTGTTATTAGTGCTTTTAATTCACCTTAGACCTTCCTCTGCGGCCGAATGCCACTTCAGAGAGATCGGATACGGAACGCCGTCTGTGATGGAAAATTCCCGGACTTTGAAGGCGGGAGAAAGTATCGCGCACTGTGGAAACATGAAAGGTTTTCTCGTTGGTTCATCTGGGGGCACACTTCTATCACACAGATGCAGACACAGGTTGAGACCAGCCGAGTGTGACGTACCTGTAGGGCGCACCCTCTGGCCACGGCTTCATCAGCGTTCAGGGTGGTGTTCAACTCCTTCCCAAAGAATTTGCTGATCCTCTCTTTCACAGTTGGGATCCTCGAAGCCCCGCCCACGATCTCCACTGCATAGATGTCTTCCTTTTTCAGCTCTTTTCAAATTTAATATAAGAAAAAACAACAACAACATGTTTTAAGCGATTTCTCTTGAAGTGAGTCAGCAGGTCAGTGAGGGAGTTCACTTCAGGGGAAATGTACTCACTCGCTTGTTCCAAAAGACTCTGCAGAGGAGGTTCGACTCGGGCCAAAATATCAACACACATCTCCTCAAAATGACCCCTTGGGCAGGAAAAAGAGAAATTTGCATCAGTCGTTAATACATGAGCAACAAGTACAGGCAAAGAAGCAACATCTGTTTTTCGTCCACCTGTTCATGTGCCCAGATACGTCAATGTCATTCATGAAGCACTCGATGTTCAGCGGCAGGTCAGAGGAGTTGGCGCTCATCAGTTTCTTGAGCTTTTCACACTCCTGGTAGAGCCGTACCAGGGCCCGCGGCTTAGACTTCACGTCGAGCTTGTACTTCTTCCCAAATTCTTCGCAGAAGTGCTTCACCAAGACCTCGTCAAAGTCTTTCCCTCCCAACAGCTGGTCACAGGCCGTGGCGAGAACCTGGGAGGACAGCAGACAGGTGATAAGATGCTTGTGGGAATAGATGAAGTGAGTAGAGAAGCACTAATCAGGATTTCCAGCTTCAGTTGTTGCAAAGCTTCAATATAAACTGTGACATACAAGGATTTTCTAGTCTTCCAGTGGTTAAGTGGGTATTAATAATTTATATTAGGAGGAGATGCAACATCTCAATGTATGTATGAGAGAGCAGATGCTGTAAAACAAGGTCTAAAACAAAGAAACGTATGAAAGAGTTGACATTATAAACTCCCTTTTGCAGTCATTATGACTAGCATTATACACAAACCAGTCTGTGTGTTCGTTTGGACTCAAATTTCTAAAAAGCAATGTTCCTAAACACATCATTCCCATAACAGATAAAGGTTGGAAGGTCAAAATGATAAATAGAGGAAACCTACGGTACTGCATTCTGCTGAAAATCTTTGTTTCTCTCACAGCTTGATCAGCTCGCATGTTTCAAGATCTTGTTCACTTACCCGACTGATAAATAACATCACGAATAATGTAAAAAATTATTTTTTACACAGGATCAGAGTCCTCAGAGGGACCTGGTAGAGTGTGGTATGTTAACTGAGCATCAAAAAATTAGTTTTTTTATTTAGTTCATAACCTGCGTCTTATGAGTAAGGGCCAAAAAAGTTGAAAATGATCTTGTTAGGGTCATAAATCTACTTTACAATACATCAATAAATGGGAGCTATACATAAATAACTCAATTCTGGTGTTTTGTTTACTTCATACCTTGAGCTTTCCCTTATTAAAGGCACACACTGATGTCTGATATCCAGAGTGGCCCAGGTCCACAAAGACTACATTCCTGGCTTTCTCCTCTGGAGTAGGGAGGTCCTGTTTATAAATCCCGTACGCCAGTGCAACTGTAGAAATAAAAAGGGAGGTGAATACAGGAAATGAAGGCTGAAAATCAAAGGGGCCGTGAATCCTATTATAGTCCAATCAAGTCTAATCCTACAGGAGGTAACTACCTGACCTGAAGTCTCATTACAAACCTGCAGTTGTTTCATTCATAAGCCTCAGGCAGTTTAGTCCAGCGATCTGAGCTGCATCAATCAACGATCTCCTCTCAGCATCAGTGTAGTAGCAAGGAACCTAAACACAAGACAATTTCATCAGCTCCAACAACTTTATTTTTTATTTTTTTACTGTAATAACTAGTAATGCAGCATTCAGTGAAATACATACAGTCGTAACGATCCAACTGAAAGAATCCTTACTTTTCATTTTGACATTTAGTAAATCTAAAACCTCTGAGGATATTTAACCACTTTACAGCTAAAAAAAAAAACAGCGCAACACACCAAACTGTGCTGGTAACATTTGTTTAAAGACAAGTCAAATCAAGTGAAAAAGCAAAGGTGGGGTAGTGGGTGTGCCAGTGGAAACCTACAGAGACGACGCAGTCTGCCACGGGCTTCTTCAGCGCGCTCTCAGCCGTCTCCTTCAGCTTCGTCAGCAGCATGGCCGTGACTTGCTCAATGCTGAAAACCTTCTCCTCCTCCATGTACATCACCTTTGGGGACAGAAGCAGAACTTTGTGATATTTCTGCATGTAACTCTGTTTGACACTCGATTTAGTGACAGTAAAGAAAGTATGCTTTGCTGGGTTTGTTTCTTTATCTAAACGCAATAACATCCCTGTAATGAGCATAGGTGAACCATATATGGGGCTTTTGTGTTGCAACAAATCACTTTAACACATGAGACAATTTCTTATCAAAAATTATGATTTACGCTGGTAAATGTCTCATTGCGGTAACTTTAAAGATTGCAATTTTCTTTTTATGGACAAACTGGATCCAAAAACTGTATAATTCCCTGTTCAATTTGATTTTTTTTAAAATATGGGGGAATAAATCCATTTTAAGAGATTCTGTAACTTTGATGCAACATATGGGAGAAACGAAAAGTACAAAAATCAATTGGCTGTAACAAACTGGTCTCAAAGGAGGCCATATTTTTAAACTCTATTTCTAACTAACTTTTGATGTTATGCAAATGATAGCATTTTCTTGACATGGGCTTCCTGTGGCGAAAGCAACTTGTAGTAGACCGGTTACAAAAGACTAGAGACTGGACAATATCCCAATAAACAAACAAATGCTTGGGTCCAATCTATATTTCAGCTGTCATGTCTTAAAACTCGGCATATTAGTGATAAATTAGCCCATCAGGATGGACATTGCCAGCCCCTAATGTTCACACCTGATGTGTATTTTTAGTGGTGAGGGTGAAAGTGGTCAGAAATGATAAAGACAGAAATGAGTCAGAAAATGTGGGTTGTTTCCCTTATTTTCTTTGGGCCAGACAAAGAATAAAAATAACTCAATTGTACAAACACATCAATAAGACCTTTTTATCATTTTGGGGACTTTAATCTCTGTCAGATGTGAGCATCTCCAGCAAACAGGCTGAATATCTTATTAGCATGCGCTAAATGTGACAACAGTGTCCTGTGTTTGTAATCTATCTAGGAAAAGGAGTAGAGCTCAAAGACAGAAGCTCTTGCTTCTAAAGAAAAAATCCAGGTTAGGATTTTACCCACATCCTGTGGGAGAATGTGTAACGATGAATTCATCTGATGAAAACAAACCAGAGCTTCTGGCAACTTTTCCAAAAAGCTGAGCTTGGCACAAAAATCTGACATTACCAAAAACATTTAAAATCTTCCAAGTTTAATGATCCTTAAAATGAGCATAATGGCTTCATCTAAAAGGATGTTTTGATGTGGGCTGTTTCTATAAACAGGAAAGGGGCAAAAAAAGCTTTTAAATGAATCATCAGGGTTTCAATTTACATCACATGAAACGTGACTTTTCAAAGATTTTATATAGCTGTGGCTCGTTTAACAAAACCATGTGATCACGATTATTTACTTCATGAAAGTTAAGTAAATGCTGAGTGTATCAGTGTCTATGCAAAAACATGTCTCCCTCATGTTTTTGCAGACATGGCAGACAGACAGCAGAGTGGGATTTAATAAATAAGCGAATGTAAATAGTCATAGATGTGCCTTCCTCCAGGTCTTCTCTTACCTTGATGCCTGTTGTTCCTGTCGGCATTTGAGCAATGTCGTAGACCAAGCTATTTTTGAGGGTTTGCACAAACGGGTCTGAAAATGCTCTGCCGTGAAACCTCTTGAACCCTTGGACTGTATTCTTGCAGTTTGTGACAACCTATTTGAAAAACACAGAAACAATAACCCTCTTGTTAGCGGACAGAACAAACCGAGCTGGGATTCATTTTAGCTTTGATGTTTTCCTTTCTCTGAGCTGGATGTCTTGTCTACTGTACATACCTGACTTTTTGCAGCTGCACCAATAGATCGATTCCGGGGTCCAAAGGAAACACATGCTCTGAGATAAAAAAGAAAGAAATTACACATTAGTTGTTGTTTTGTTTTTTTTACTTTGTGGCAGGTAATTTGTTGTACATCTCTATCATGCCTTTTTGTGATCTAAAGTTCTGTACCTAGGGCGGCCAGAGTATTTTTTAGATGTGGTGTTGCTGCATGTATCCAGTGAGGCACCCGAAAGTAGCATAGAAACTTTTTCTCTGTGTCACAAGATTAAAACAATTCTGATGTGCTGGAGGAGTCATTTCCCATGTTGATGGTCTGTGGGACACCAGAAGCACTCAATGGGTACGGGCAATCCAAACCGAAAGCGGTTCAGGCGGTTGCCATGGTAAAAACTAGAACATGCAAGAAGTTTAGTGAGGCCATGGAGAAACAACATCCCCACGGCTTCAAGATTATCATGGTCGGGCATTCAGTGCCTTAGCAGGGAGAAGCAACATAATACCAGCTGTCTTTAGTCAAGGTGTTGTGCTGATATCCTCTAATCAGGACCTACTTCCAAGACCTAAATCCCCCGGCCATTTGTTCTTGTGAAGAAGTGGAGTTTGGTGACTCTGGGTTGGGCTCTTCAACCTCTGGTGCTGAGCCCACCGAGCAGTTAAAAGAACCCCTAATTGGCAGCATACCAGGGCAGTATGAGGTCCATCCCAAGTTCCTCAAGCTTTTGATGTTGTGGGGTTGTGTTGGTTGACGGGTATCAGTGCCAACTACCTTAGACTGGCTAACTGGGATGGTTGTGTGGGACGTATGCTACAACTATAGAGGGGTCACAGCCTTCATAGAAATGTCCTACTGGGGTTCTGGAGAGGAGGGTCACGATGTCTCCTAGTGTATGGCGTTCTGGTCTGGGCACATTCCAGCAGGAAGACCCCAGAGACTAGGGACCACGTTTCCCAGCTTGTCTGGGAAAGTGTTGGGATTTCCCTCCCAAGGAGCTGATTGAAGTAGCCAGGAAAAGAGAAGTCTGAGTTTCTTTGTTTTTAGGCTGCTGCCAATCCATGATCCAATACCAGGTTAAATGGAAGACGACAGATGGATGGGTTGATGGTGTTTTTGTTAATTCTTTATTTATACTTAGCTGTAGGCGTCCGACTCAAATAACTGATAAAAGACAGTAATCATAGCATTACTGAACATGCATGCTTTGTGTGAGGGATTGCTGTAAAGACAAAGACACAATCCGCTGGGTTTAGATTTAAAAAAAATTTGATTTGAAACTTTATAAACAGATTTATTCAACATGTATTTATGATCGCAACATCTCGAGAAGACGTGTTGTGTGTCTGCACTACATTAATAAACCGAATCTTGAAATGAAGAGCAACTGTGATGCTTTATCATCCCAACAGGTGGGGAAAATGCAACACTGTTTTAAATAAAATTAATAGATTTGAATTACTACCATTTTACCAAATAGATACTTAAACGGGAATATAAGAAAATACACTGATATGTATTTGCAGTTTCACAACAATAGTACAAAACTAACTAACAGACTGCTAATAAAACAGAAAAACGAACCAGATCTCGGGGTTTTCTACCAATCTATTGTCTTGTGTGTGTCATGATTTGGAAATATGTGCTCAGATTATAATCCAATTGTGTGCACTCCCCGTTTTCCCCGTGGGGGTAATTAAATGAGTGCGATGAGAAGACGACGAGCTGATCGCGGGTTTTGACAGGCCTCCTCATATCATGTGCCCTTTATGCCCGCATCACCTGACTGGGCCCGTCCATTACCCGCCCAGCTATTATCACCAAACTGCGCATTACATGTGGAGTTTAATCTAAACATTATTACTGTAAACAGATACATAAAAAAAACGCATGAGTGAATAGGCCAAAACCTCCGCGTTAGCTTTAGCACTCGCATGCCTCAGCGTTTCCTATTGTGAAATCTGTTAGCATGCTAACTAGCAATGGAGCGACGTTAGCTTCATACATTGTGATGATGAACTTTGAAGAAAAAGACTAATTCATTCAACTTTGGCTTTTATTTACATTTAAGTAGTTTGACTAATGCATAACTAAATAAATAAACTTTAAAACTATATTAGTAGTCGTACTTACGGTGTGCATCGGTCGCTGTATTCATTAGCGACAGTTTCAATCCCCCCGGCTCTTGCTACTGCTACATAGCAGTTCATAAACCCGACGTCGAAACCCACAACGGACATGTTCTCGCTAACTAGCTGAACCAATATAGTTAAAATAAGGGAATACAAATAAAGATCAAGCTCTGATAGCAACGGTAGCAGCTCTGGTAGCTTTCAGTCAACAGACGGAGATCCAGCCGTGCTCTTGTTCCAGCAGCATGCGGTGCGCCGGCGGATCTGCGTGAGAGCGTTCAAGAATCTTCTGACAGCTTTTTGACCAATGACGTTCCACTGCAGACGAGACCAGGGGTGAGGCGGGGCGCGCCACCTGCAGGCCAGGCCGTGGTACTACAGTTAGGAATAAGGTTAATGGTTATTTTTAATAAATCCAAATGTGATCAGATTATGTTCTGTAAATTTTTATAAAGATAATAGATTATAATTAAATCTTGTTAAGGGATTTTTTTTTGCATTAAAATTTTTTTATTTGGAAAGGATTCAAACTTTTTGACTTTTGAATATATATATATATATATATAAATATATATACATATATTTATATTTATATATATATATAAATATATATACACATATATTTATATTTTCTTTTGGAAGAAACACATCTTAACCCCTCAAATCCGCCCTTACAAGACCCACCTATATTAATGCAATTATTAAAGTTTTTTTTTTTTATAAATATGCAATACCAGATCCTCCTTACCATATCATTTTTTTTGTGCTGAAGCTGACCAAATGTGTAAAGTATTATATTCATTAGATAGGTCTAATGGCTATAATCTACATACAAATTGTTTAACTATATTTCAACAAATGTACAAGTATGCAATTTGCCCCTACATATTTATTATACTTTAAAAAATTGTTTTGTAGATAAATCTATCTCTAATAGACCCACTGGGCCTCACTGGTCCCAGCACCACTTTACTATGGTGTGATAAAACCATAGTTAAAAAACCAAACAAACCAACCCCCCCCCAAAAAAAAAGAAACAAGTATTTCACACACATAATTTCCATTTTTATTGATTACAGAGTTTAAGATAACAGAGCAGCTTTTTAGTGGATGGCAAATGTTCATTCATCATTGGCATAGTCAATGGGATTCTTCTTCTTGCTCTGCTCGTGTACACTGTTGCCCCAGCTGTACGTCAGATACATTAGGACCATAGCTGCAAAATAAAGCAAAAACAATGCTGTTTATTTCTTCTAAGCTAAACAGAGACAGCAAACTCTTCCTGCCCAGCCTAAAAGACCTTTTTACAACCTTAGCCACAGTGTTACACCAAGAATATGTGAAGTTTCTTATTTTGTTCAAATTGTGATAAGGTATATTCTGTCAAATCCACAATAATAGCAATTAAAATAAGCATATTTAATTTTAGGTTAAATCACCTTTGTTTTGAAAACGTAAAAAAGAAAACATGTTCTCCCCAAAAAACACTATGCACAACAACCTGGGTTGAAAATCAGATAGATATTACCTACAAAAAATATACTAAATACTAAACCTTTTGCCTTTTTTAACTTGCTGTTGTGTACCAAACTAATGAGTGTATGAAGGACATAAGAAATTACATGTTAACAAGCCACTTTCAAACATAATTGCATGTCCTTGCAAGAACTCACGTGGGGCAACTTTGAAGAAAGAAGATGTGAATCTTCTCCACACATTAGGGAGACCCTTTGAGAAGTAGTTGGGGAAAGCCCTCTGCTCAAAGGGTGACAGACTGTAAGTGATCACATGCCTGACCTTGGCCAAATCTCCAAAGTGGCGGCCCATGTTCACCAGAGAGCTGATCTAAAAAAACAGAAACAGAGCAGGCATTAATATTCAACTAACAACATGCACCAATTCAAATATGTTCAGAATTTAAATAGCTGAAGTAAACATGTAACATGTAATAAAAATGTAGTCAAACCAAACAAAAACGCATAGATATTTGTAGTTAAGGCAAGCAACCATTAAAAATTAGGGCTCCTAAAAGAAAATAAATGTCTAAGTAGAAAACAGATTTATAATCGTCTATTTTTTTCTCATTACATATTATAATAAGATAAAATATTGATTTCATTATATTAAAAACTTCAACTTGTTTCTACAAAAATGTCCATAAGGAATGAAACTTGATCTTTAGTCCTAAAGTACCACATTTAGTAAATTGTTCACCAACATAAATCTAACACCTTGTTGATGGAGAACAGCAGAAGTCTACAGCTGTAGAGTGAGAGGAGACAGCAAAAACAAAAAACTATGGACAAAAATAATAAATAAAAAGTGCAGGAAAAAAAAGTGTACTATTCTGTAAAATAAGCACTTGAGTAAATTTAAGAGGGAAACCAAATATTTTGTAAAATAAACTTTCTTTTAATGCATTATACTGTACTACCAGTAAGAATTATTTTTGCTGTTATTAAAGTAAAACCAACTACATAAATACACAATTTTATTAACATTCTTACTGTTATTAAGGGGATAGAATGACGTTTTTTTACTCATGGTTTTCTAAGTTTTAATGCCAGCATAAATAGTGATGGTGAAAACTGGTGAGTCTTCAGTGAAGGACAAGTCATTTGATTCAGGTAAATATCTTAAAACATCCAGGGGCTTAGCCACCAGTTACTTACAACAAGTGTAATGAGTTTCGCTATTTGCTCATTTAAAAGCCACCATTACCTCACCTAGTCTAGTGTCAACAGTGTCATGTAAACTGTATGGGAATAATGTAACTAATATTACGACGTAAAAGCTACTTTCTTGTTAAAACATAAGATTCAAATCTAATATGTAAACTTAAACACCTATTTCATAAGTGAAAAGAAGTTTAACCCCTAATAATAAAGCACAAGTGTTGCAAAATATAAAGAACCAACAGCGGCTAAACTAAATGTTAGCAACAACAATTAGCACCAACCGCTACACTTAAAACACCTTTAAAACGTTTTAAACCTTCACATTTAAATATCTGTTCTATTATTAAAAATGAAATAATCAAATAAAAGCTCCTTAATGTAAAATGTGACATCGAAAAAACCGTAGTTTAGCAAACTGCGCATTTAAAACGGTGACATTGAGACTCACCGTTCGGCCTCTTCAGACGGGATTATTAAGACCGGTTCCGGGTCAGAGTTCCTTCTCTTGTGTCTCCATGGAAACGCGGTGGACGCTGGCGCCACCTGCTGGACACCTTTAATTGGCGGTGGTCAAACAACCTAAGGAAGCATTACCCCAACCCATCAACTATAGGAGGGTGAATCACTCGATAAACATCCAATCCATATTATTTTTATGTTACTAAGATTCCTAACCAACTGATTTCTCTGAACCCATTTTTCCCACATTGCAACATAGAACGTTCAATTGTTTCATCTTTCCTCACACTCATATTTCCCTTTCTGATGGTTTACTATTATAAAGTGCTTTTCAATTCGGTCATTCTAAGATGCAACACTGCAAGGACAACTGGTGAAACCGATGGATAGATGGATTCATTTCCATGCATTCTGCAGCATTATTGGGGCCACATTTTGTATCAATTATTGCATCAATGCAAAGGGGCAAAGAAACAATCAGCCCGAGGTTAGATAAAAACTGCATCTCTTTGATAGCGACCTTTATGGTATCTTCATCGATGGTTTCTCATATTTTATTCCACTTTATGTAATGCTTGGATCCAGCACTCCTAAAAAAAAACTGCTTCTTTATCAATAACTCTATTGTGGCTTATATGGAAGAGGTCTTTCACTGCCTTTAATTTGTCAAATCAATCTTGCCTGCTCACCCAGACTTGCACCATTTTGAGGCTCAGGAAAAATTTGACGTTTTTAGTTAATTAACAACGCTCTTGTGTTTGTAATATTTTACCCTTACACATTGTTTCAACTTTGACACTGAATTTAATTTTCCAAATCACAATCATTCAGAAGAATATGGAATATGCTTAAAATGTCACTATACTATGTAGAAAAAATGTGTAAGGATTACACTTTCTAAAGTGAGAGACACAAATATGCAACATTTTAAAAAGATCTAATTTATTTTAAATGTACCTGTATTTGGATACTGGAGAATCCTAGATGAATCCTAGATCCTAGAGTGAGGAGATTTGTAAGCGGGAGGTTTGAGTTAAGCAACTAAAGTATATAATATACACAATATACAGTGCCTTGGTAAAATATTTGGGCCCTTGAACTTTTCATCCTTTTGCCCCATTTCAGGCTTTATACACAATATGAAATTGTAATTTTTTTGTGAAAAACCAACAACCGGTGCGACACCATCATGAAGTGGAACAAAATGTATTAGATAATTTAAACTTAAAAATTACAATTTCATATCGTTATGTTTGAAGCCTGAAAGGTGGCAAAAGGTTGAAAATTTCAAGGGTGCAAAAAACTTTTGAAAGGTACTGTAGTCGACGTGCATAATAGTGACTTGCATTTGAATGCCTTTTAAAAAAAGTTTGAAAATAAAAAAGGAATAAGTGGCATCACATGAGATGAAAGTTATGTAACAAAACTTGTGACTGAAGTCATCACCGTTGTCAGATGAATTTGACATTAAAAGGAGTATCAATAGGGTCAGACAGACATTTTTTTTCCCCACTCAGTCCAGCTACAGCAAACCTCAGAGCCACATATTTAATTTAAAAAAAAGAACTTTTTGGAAATTGTCTAGATAAAGTCTGCATTACAACTTTGAAATGAAAACTATTAAGAGGACCTTTGTGGATGATCCAGAGGATTAAGCAAATATGAAAGCGACTAATGTATGGACTCATTCAGAGAGATCTATGCATGTAGTTTTTATTTTCCCACTTTTTACAGTAGGCTCAACACATTTCATTCCTTTTGTAACCGAGCACAGACCGTCAATTCATCCAATGTGCATAAATAGACATGATATGCATGTAGTCAAATTTACCTGGCACAAATACAAGCATATAGTCATGTTGCAAAGGCACTTTATGACAATAAATATACACTGAAACCCTGAAAACTTTCACTCTGTAGATCATAAATACAGCGACTTGTACAGTAGTAATTCGAGGAATAAAAGTTTATGTAAAAAGGTTTGATAAGAGTTAGGAAGTGCATTTGGTTTTTCTTTTTTTTGTCAGCAGAGGGCTACTTAAAAAAAAAAAAATGAGGGTGTTAAATTAAATAAGGACAGACAACTTACACAGAAGAAACAAAAGATTAAACTTAAAAAAAAAGTTTTTTTTTTTTTTTTTGCAAAGTGAACAATTTAACCATATTAACAGTAAATTGAACAGGACGCAATTCCACCCTCTGTTTTAACCAAAAACGAATACGAAACACCAGTCCCCTTTCAGATGATAAAATACTTTCAAGTTAAGTAAACGCACCTGCTCCTGAACTTTTGTTTTTTTAATGCTACAATCTTTACAGCTTTATGAATTCATTTAGTCACGATTTACAATAGAGTCAGAGTTGCTGATTAATGGAGAGAGTGCAAAATATCGAGTTTTGGAGCCATCAACGATTGTTCAGCGACACGTACACCTGGTGGCAACCATGTCCTTAAACTCCTTATAGGCATAGGAGCCGTCTTCTTGAAAGATCATGACGCTGAGGGGGCTGTAGTGGGATGGAACGCAGGACGGTCTGGGCACAGAGGAGTCCAGCTTCTCGTAGATGATGTTCTGCACCATGGTGTGGACAGGGGAGCCGTAGATGAAGCCCATGGTTCTTGGGCAGATGCCTGCGCAGTACCTGGGATTGTACTTCGGCGGGAAGACAATCCAGTGATCCAGTTTGAGCTGACTGAATCGCACCCTGAAGTCGTACAAGGCACAGTCCGTGGTTGGGAACTCAGAACTGGACTTAAGGTCTGGCAGCTGCATGTCGAGGCTTTTATCTCCACGCTTGCTCTTTGAAGACGCCCTTCTCCATCTCCTCTTATGCCCATGTCTTTGTGCAGAGTTGAAAACCTGCTTCTGAAATGCATTTACAGTAGTGCGTGGCCTCAGATCTGTAATGGAGCTCACCGGTGAGCTCTGGTGGGCAACTTTGCTTGTGTCATTCAGATACAGAATCAGAGGAGGAGACCTCAGGGTGAAACAGTTGCTCCCACCTCTTTGCTTCTTGGGGCAGGAGATGTTAACAAGTAGGCGTATGTTCCTCTTCAGCATAGGTTGAAGAAACAAGGTAACATCCACCTCCACCCAGCTTGTGCGTCGCCTCCCGTGTGTGCTGCCTGTGAGGTTCAGGGTGCGAGAGATTCCGCCACAGAGATGGCACCGGTTGGACTGGTCTTCCTCCTTGATGCTCAGGTAACAAACAGGGTCGACATCTGGATTGTTGAAGTTGAAACTATACAGAAGGGACGACTTCAGAAGCTGCTCTTTTCTTCTTACTTGATCCAAGCTGTAGGTTAAATCCTGAGTAAAACTTTCTGAAACAAAAGACAAAATCCAGGTACAGCACAGTGTTCATACCTATGAAATCTTACTTAATCAAAACATTTAATAAAACAATTGTTTTTGCATGAAACCCCGCAACAAAATTCCTTAAAAAAAAACATTCTGCAGGTCAAATGTCTTGCCTGTTCTAGATGGTTTCACCATTCAGTAAACCTGAATAAGTCATTACCAGGCTTATGCAGAGCTTAAAAGTTTCAGATATTTTTTAATATTTTCATCACATCAAGAATCACTTTATTTATAAAACGCCAATTTACAACAGATGTCTCAAGGCACAAGCCAATTCAATACATCATAAACAGATCAGTTTTAAAAAGTTTCCTATCTACGGAGACCCAGCAGATTGCATCAAGTCATTTCAAACTTTTCTTTACTTAATTTTCAGTTATTGACACCGATTTTCAAAAGCCTAAGAAAAAAAAGTAGCAATGGGCAAAACTAAATAGAGAGAATAAAGACCCAAACAAGGTACAGCAAAATTTAGGAAAGGGCAAGGTAATAAGACAGAAGACAAAGAGTTAGGAGTTATAGAAGAAAGATATAACAAAGAAAGACAAGGATAAATGGAGAAAATAAACAAGAAATGAAAAGATTTAAGAACACAAAAAGGAGGAAAGGGAAGAATGAACATATAAAGACGACATGACCACAGCTCAGAAGTACTGTCAAAAAATAGAAGTATGGGATGCTGAAAATTATGGAGGGAACCAGGTAAAAAGTAAGAATTCAGGAAACAATGTAGGAAGAATGCTTGAAAACAGGAAAGCGAGTTAACTGTTTAACCTTAATCCGGAATTGACACCAAAGATATTTAGTGGGAAGTTGTTTGTAAAATGGAGGCACAGTTAGAAATACAACAATGATGGCAAGTAAGACACAGAAATCACCCAGCAACGCTGGAGTCATATTCAACATGGGTGTTGTGCACCTAAAACAGAGGTAAAAGTCAGAATTATAAAACATTAACCTCTGTTTTGACTAACCTAAATAAAAAAATTATGCTTTGAGATGTACGACCTCAAAATATAAACATTGTCTTTTAGTGTTCGCGTGCATAAAAAGAGAAATTCATTGGTACGTTGTTCCAAGTTCTAAGAAGCTGCAAATCTTGCTGGCTTTACAAATCTGAAACCTAAAATGTGCCTCTACACTAAATCCAAATAGCTAAGAATAATAAACTGTTAATATCAGCAGCCTTTACAACATAAACTATATTTAATATTGAACCCAGGCCGGCTCCAAAACCTTTCAATTTTCCCCCATCACAATGTAAACCTAAGGGCTACAGAGTGTTGCACTTTAAATCGTTACAATAATATTAATAATAAAGACTTTAAGATACAAGAGGAAAACATTGTTTTACTGCAAATAAGCCATTTTGGAATCCAAAATCCAAGTTTGTCAGACACTTCATACTTTCCCTGCATGCGAACGTTTAACTTTCAGTGGCATACTCCAACATAAACAAGCAATGCAAAAAAGCAGCTTTAAGATATTCCAGAACTTTATAAAAACAAAGTAAACATGTCAAAGTGATATCATTTGATGGTAGCAGTAACCCATAGTATCTGAGGGAAAACTAATAATAAAAAAAAGCTTGGGATTGAACGCCTGTAAACATCTCAGCCAGTCTTGCTGCTAACCTTCACAGCTCTGTGCAGGACACTCATCTTGGGGCGTGATCAGCCGGATGGTGTTGAACGCCTCACCTCCGCCGACGCTCCTCCGCGTCCTCCTGTAAACCCCCGTCAGGTATCTCACGTAACCGTGGTCCGGTTTTACCTTCCTCCTGGGGGCCGCGCTCCACCTGGGGCCCCCGTGCTCCGCCAGGGCTTTGAGCAGCGGGGAGAGGACGCTGTTGTACGGGAAGCTCAGCGCACTCAAGTCGCGCAGCGCGTGGGACTGCTCCACCAGCCGCGCGCCGCAGGTAAACAGAAGCACGAGCAACGCGGAGCGGAAGCGGCCGGCGGCGGCTGGCGCGAGCGTTCGTTTCCCCATCGTAAACAAGACAAGCCGGTGAGACGAAAGGTACCAGAGACTCTGTGCGGGGAGGAGAGGGGGGAAGAAGCTGGAGGAAAACCGAGACGCGCACGTGTCCCGGCAGATGAGCGCGCGCAGGTGTAGCCAATCAGTGCACGCGTCAATCAGAAGCGTTTCCGTTCTTTTTTTTTCAGGTAGAGAAACAGGACACGCAAAAATGACTGATGCGTTTAATGCATTGATTGATCCAAAAATGTTATTTGTATGTTGTTTCTAAAAAAAACACACATTAAAAACACCAATTACAATGAACTTAACAGAAGACGGTTGAATAATATATGTAATACTATCACCACACCCTCAAGTTCCGATTTGTGGAGAGAGTTTGTGGAAGAACACAATGAGATACTTTACAACACCAAAAATCAAAGAACATCAGACCAAAAAACCCACACACAGGGAAACTGTTGGAGGAATTGTGGACAATCATCAGCTGGACATTATTGCCCCAAAATCGCCACCTAGTGGACAGACGTAATAAAAACAATCAAGACTGTAACCAGACTTCGAATGCTTGAGAATTTCTGTGTACTTTACTTAGGAAATATACCTACTGGAATGAGGGAAAAAAGGATCTTTACCTCCTCCAAATATTACTGGGAGCAAGCAAAACGGCAATAACCCTAAAATGGCTACAAGAGGATCCTTCCACTCTTGCAGAATGGACAAACATTGTTCACGAAATAAACGAGATGGAGCGAAAAATGTTTTATTTGAGGCAATTGTCAGACAAAGGGAAACTGATTGGGAAAGACGGACATCATATATCTATTCTTGATGCAAGCAATTGCTTAAATACACATGAATACATTAAGACACAAGGCATTGCGGCTTTTTATATCTTCTACTCTGTAACTTTTGTGGTCGGGTCGGTCTGCTATGTTGTATTATGTGTGTTTTTCTATGTTTGAAAAATGTAGAACTTAAATAAAAATAAAGTAAAAAAACAAACAAACACCAATTACAGACTTTAACTCTCTACGGTAAGTATACTGATGCCAGTTGGGAAAAAAACAAACTCGGATGTTTTTTGTTTGTTTTTTACATAAAATGGACAAACAAAGTAATAAAAAATACATTTTTGTAGACGTTGCCATTTGGCAACACTTTGTTAGTGGAAATTAATGAAAGGGTATACGGTTTGTTTTATTATTTGGGGGGAAGAAAGCTTCATTAAAAAAATTCTGGTTATAGTCTATAAAGTCCCCAGTAGGCTGTCTTGATGCTGCCGTTTTTGCCTGATTGATTGTGTGTGAGCCACATAATCGTTCACTACACTCTCACAAAAGTAGCACAGCCTTGGTATTTGCACCACCCAGACAAACAGTGATCAGTCCTGTCCCAATGGACAGCTGCTGGTTGAATTGGTGCAGTGCTCAATCTGCTACTCTTTCCAGCCAGGTCTTCCTGAACCTGTTGGAAGGATCTGGCCCGTTTCTTCTTCTCTACTTGCAAAGACCTTTACATTTAGTTATCTTCATCACTAAATCATTGTCACTACCGTCTACTGCGAAGGTGGGCTATTCCAGTACTTTAAGGCCGTCGTTCCGTAAGTTTTGTATGTGTCTCTGCTTCAAAACTAATAAAAAGATCATCAGCACGACTTTACTGCTGAGGAGGAGATTCAACAATTTCATTCCAGAGTGTTGGACCAGGGAGACAGGCATAAGGTGTGGAGCTGCACTTCCGTCATAAACAGGAAATGCTTTTCTTCCTTAAGAAATTATAGAACATTGTATTCATTCTATAAACAGACACAAAAGTGCCAAACACAGGATAAGCTATATGGAAAGGACTCACAAAACACATTATTATACAAGACTTGAAGATCAGTGCATACTACCAACCTGCCTAGCAAGTAATACAATGGTAATCCTAATGGTACGATATAACCACATGGTAACATCCATATTTTAACAGGTTAACATTATTAAATGATAAAATAAAGTAAACTAACCCACAGATCTATCTATCTATCTATCTATCTATCTATCTATCTATCTATCTATCTATCTATCTATCTATCTATCTATCTATCTATCTATCTATCTATCTATCTATCTATCTATCTATATAGAGAGATTATTTCTAAATAGTCAAATAGGGTAGCTGCAGGAGGTCTGCTGAAAAAGGCCTTTAAAATTCCCTCCACAAAGCCATGTGATAGATTTAAATACTGCTACTGGTTCTCTTCGGACCCCATCTATTTCTCAATGCACCAAATCATATTAGTGAAGGAGCAGCGTAGATAAGTTTGCTACCAAACATGGCACCTTGGTATCATAGAGAGTTACATTTTTACAATAATATTTAAAAAAGACATCCAAGCAAAGACTTGTGAAAGTGTAAAAACTATATAAAAATGTATGGCATAATAATATAGCTTTGGTGTAGGATGGGTTTACATCAAAGCTGAGAGATATATAACTTTTATTAATTAAGCCAAGTTTCTGATTTTAGGATTAATTATTTGGGAAAATAGATCTTAAACTTTTTTTTGGTTTTATTTATAGTCAAAACACTATTTCAACGTGTGGAGACTTCTTTTGTCTTTTATTTTGAAAGAGGAAGACCGAAAAGATTCCCACTTCTCTTGTATATAAAAAAATGTATTTTACACAACAAAGCCATCTAGAGTTGTAATGCAAAAAAGAAAAAGGGTCCAAAAGAATTCGAATATTTGGATGCTTTCCTATTGTTTGATTCAATCAAGAAGTTTGTTTGTGCTAGGAAATGAAACAGGAACCTCTTTAAATATAATAATCATAAAAAACAACATGCAAAAAATTATTTAACAATCTACTAAGTGAACCTCTGCCCAGTTTCCAATGTTTTGCAGGCTCTAGAAGTTTTTGTCTGGTTTTTAGGTCCACCCATCTTTCCATCAGCTCTTCCTGCTCCAGCATGATGCTGCCACAAACATCATGTGAAACTGTGTTTTTTAGGGTGACATATTTTAAACCCTGGCTTGAAGTATAACACTTTCTTGTGGTGGTCTATTACATGAAACACTAACAGAGGGTTTGTGGTGGTGACGTGATAAAATCTGCAATATTTTAAAATGCGTGAATAACTCGGGGGGGGGGGGGGGTT
>JAVLVB010000066.1:236990-255151 GCA_032876305.1 Orestias chungarensis | reverse complement strand
TATATATATATATATATATATATATATATATATATATATATATATATATATATATATATATATATATATATATATGTTACACTGCAGACAAAAAGGTTAAACAATATTTGAATTACATTGAGAAATATGTCAGCAATTCACATTTAGTAGCAGGATGTGTTGTAATTCCGCCCAGCTCCACAGAGGGCGTGCTTCCTTGAATCAGAACAAGAGGGAAGGAGGGCTGGATGCGGGTTGAATTTTTTTAAATTCTTGGACTCACACTTGTGATTATGGCGGCCGATGAGGTAAGATGTTTTCTCTTTAGGTGTGACGGTCTGCGGTGGCTGCTGATTGGATTAGAAATAAAATAAAAGGTTGCAGCATGGTGCCGAGAAAGCTTGATGTGCTTTAATGAATCAGGATGAGCTCCTCATTATTGTACGGCTGGACATGTTTCTTCTTTCTCTCTCCCCCTCTCTCTCTTGAATCGTGCAGAACACAGCATACATAAGCACCTTGCTGCTTGCATTAAAACAGCTCCCAGGATAAGCATCTCTTTACTGACAGGTGCTGAACGACCAGGGTTAGTTTGAATGAATGAGAACAGTTGGATGTAAGAGGCTGACTTAAGTGGATGGAGATAAGTATAAGCCTGTTTGTGCAGTGATGTTAACTATTGCCTCATTAGGACTTATCTGCCTTGACTGTCGTTTGCTTTGCAAAGAATTATTCAGCCAGGCAAACCTGTATTTTAGCACAATACAATATAATAGAATCAAATAGCAAAGAATAATTGAAAGAGTTTGGTTTTAATGTCAATGGGGTTGTGGATACCTGGCCAGGCATCTGCTTGGATGTCCTCTGTTAAATAATCTCCAGATAAAGAGCTCTTTGTGTGCATAAGGGAGGGAGGCTGAAACGGAAGGCTGTTGCATTGGACACATATTGGTCCTCATGTCGAGCATTGTGCAAGATGCCAAGATCCCCGGGTGGATGCAGCGTTGAAGGAGAAAAACTCTCAGCCAAACAAACCGAAGCAATGTCCGATCAACAGATACTAGGTTTCTCAACAGTAATTTCTTAAAATATTTGGTTAATTATTTTTTTTATGGTGTTTTACAGAGAGTCTGGGAATGTACTGGACTCACCTTTTATGTCAAGTCAAGTTTATTTGTGTAGCATATTTCAGCATCAAGGCAGTCAAAAGTGCTTTACATTAAAAATTATCGAGAACAATCGTCATTTAACGGAAGTGTTACATTTTGTTATAAAAATCATCCAGAAAAATCTGCTCTCTGTTGTAATTCGTTGCCTTAAGCAAGTTTTATATTTTTTTGGCTACGCGGACTAAAGATTAATAAAGTGGTTCTCCTCCACCCCTTATTTCCAGTTTTCCTTTTTTATTCTTAACATAAAATACTGGTTAAAGGTTTTCGCACAAAAACCAGGAAGGTCAATCATCACTCAAGGTTGTTACTGATAAAACTAGTTATGAAGTTATGCACTTTCATTATAGATTTTTTTAAACTAAGTCTGTTGTGGAGAAGAAGGAACCAACAATCCAAGCTCTTCACTTAGCTGTGTACCCTGAAGCAGACAGGTTTTCTGGGTTGTCCCTTAAACCTGATCTCAGAAAACTGAAGGGAAGTAGATATATGAAAGAAAACAAAATCTAATTTAAATAAACTTTTAGTTGTTCATTTTAACACCCTTTAACCCTTTACATAAAGAAGCATCACACTAGAAATATAAAAAGAAGCTAACCTAAAAAAAGTGGTCTTTCTCTTTCAACATCATAATCGGAGATGTTTGACTTTGTCTTACTGTGTTTTATTTCATCACTACTTTTATTGTTTTATGATTGATCATTTCGTAACTTTGGCGTATAGCACTTTTGGTCCCGTGGGTGTTTAAAGTGCTTCATAAATAAAACTGGTATGGTATATTTTTAGCTGACAGCTTCAGTTTGACACTTACGACCTTGTACATTTGTTGGCCTGTTTGATGAGCCCGGCTGAAAACTTGGGAAAACTGCTTTTAGGTTTTTTAAACCTGCATTTGGGGAAATATATATGGCAAAATGTAGGCCCTTTAGTAATATATTGACCGATTTTGTTTCTATGCAGAATGAAGAAACGCGAAGCCTGGAGCTCAGCGGCCAAGTTGGGTTCAACAGCCTTCCTCATCAGGTGGTTAGAAAGTTAGTTGCTCAGGGATTCTGTCTCAACATCCTCTGCGTAGGTACGTCTGAACACAGCATGAGCTTGTCACCCATGGCATTGATAGTTTGGATAGTTTTCATCATCTGCTCTTTTTGTTTTTTCTTAAGGGGAGACAGGGATAGGCAAATCAACCCTGATCAATACGCTTTTCAACACAACCTTTGAAAATGAGGAAGCTGGTCATTACGAGCAGGAAGTGAGTCTGCGCTCGCAGACCTACGAGCTGGAGGAGCAAACTGCCCGATTGAAGCTCACTGTTGTGCACACTGTTGGGTTTGGAGATCAAATCAACAAGGAGGAAAGGTGATCTACCGGGGCTTTTTGCCAAATCTTTGGGACCGACACAGAAATAAATAGATGAAATATTAAAACTTGTAACACAAATAAAGAATGATTTATACTTAGAATTAGATGTAGAGCTGCATACAGTAGTTAGATCTCATATAGTTTCTTTTAACTAATCAATCCCAGGTTTTTAAGGTGTTGACATACCAATCTGGGACCCCACAAGGGTCTAACTTATGACTAAAACACTATCATCAGATTTTCAGTTGAGTAACTGTAGTTGGCCTAATGTATATATAAAAGTTCAATATATTTGAGAGAAAACATAGTTTTTACCCTAGACACTACTATGTCCATAAGAAAACATAAAACATCTGCTGAAAAATACACAGGTAAACCAAGTAGTTTATGTTGGTTTCTTGTTTTGTAGCTGCAGACCCCTTATTGACTACATCGAAGCCCAGTTTGAGAAATATCTTGAAGAGGAGCTCAAAATCAAACGCTCTATCTACGGCTACGATGACACCAGAATCCACGTCTGCCTGTATTTCATCGCTCCCACCGGACACACCCTTAAACCTCTTGACCTTGTCACAATGAAGAAGCTGGACAGCAAGGTAAGATGAGGAAATCTTATCCTCAGTTTCACTTTGAGTCTCATTTTGTGTTTTTTCCAGGTGAACATCATTCCCATAGTTGCAAAGGCAGACATCATGTCCAAGAGTGACCTGGAAAACTTGAAGAAGAAGATCATGAACGAGCTGCAGAGCTTCGGCGTGCAGTTATACCAGTTTCCGACTGAGGATGACGAAGTTGGAGAAATAAACTCTTCCTTAAATGTAACACTTGAACTTATGGACACACGTTGTACAGTAAATATGCCTTGTTTAATTTTAGGCAATAGTTACCACAACAAGCAATAAACTTCATTTTTTAAGCTTATCACCGTGCATTAGATGAATTTAGACAATTCAAAAGCTACATTGCCTGAAAAGTGTTTTACTACTAATCAAAAAATTTTAACATTAAAATAACAAATGACAATATATTTTACAAACAACAGTGCTTTGCTTATTGCATCTGTAGAGTAGTTTGAAACCAATTTCAATGAATTATAAAGTACATTAAGGGAATACTTGTATTTTCTTTAATTGTGTTGATTGTGTCTATAATATCTGAACAAGAAGATGATTTAGAACTTTTACACAAGCAGCACAATGTACAAAAAGTACAGAGATTAAAACGTGTGCCTTCAAATATAAGGAAAAAAAAAGAAGTTAAAACTGAAACTCAAGAGATAGTTTAGTCAGACTGTTTAGGAGATTTACCCAAAAATCCAAATATATGATGGAGAAAAAAACAGAAAAATGTCCAGGAGTCTTAAATAGTTTACATTTGGTAAACAAATAAATTAATGATAGATAGATAGATAGATTAGTGTGAAATTAGTGTTTTTACACACATATTTCTACATAATGTAGTATAAACAGAAATAAATAAAGTGTGTCAAAATGTGACTAAAATAACCTGTTCATGCCTAACATGTTTTACCATCACATCGACAGTACTACCCTATATTTGCACATTTTAACTTATATCTCTGTGCTACAGGCTCGTCTTCCTTTCGCCGTTGTTGGAAGTACAGAGGACGTCAAAATAGGAAACAGGATTGTGAAAGCGAGGTCTTACCCCTGGGGAGCCGTACAGGGTGATTCTGTCAAACATTTTGTCAAAATAGATTCAGGAAATGTTACTATTTTTTTGTTTTTTAAATTGAGCATACGGCAAGTTTCTTTTTTCTTTATTTGTTCAGTTGAAAATGTAGAGCACTGTGACTTTGTTCACCTGAGAGAGATGCTTCTGCGCGTTAACACGGATGATCTACGCGAGCAAACACACTCTCGTCACTACGAGATCTTTCGCCACTGCAAGCTAGAAGAGATGGGCTTCAAGGACACTGACCCTGCAAGCCAGTCGTTCAGGTGAAATGAGGGGGATTCAGAACCTCTTACTAAGGGGAATGTGTTAGAAAATAGCACATGCTTTAGTCAACTGCATGGAAATCCAGTTTTATACGGTGTAATCTAATCACCATTTCAGAAATGTTTTTTTTCCCCTTTTTTTCGTCCTTAAGATTTGTATCACCACGTTTTATTCAGAACTTGACATCGGGCTTCATTTGTTGCTTCCCAACTGAATTGAATAAGCAAGTGCTGTGAAACAATACTTTCCCTTTTAAGGTTTTTTTTTTTTTATACAGCTTTTTTCTTCTTTTTTATTATCACAATTTTTAATATCAGACAAAGATAATTGCATTTTCAGATAAAGATCATGAAAAGCTAACCAAACCAACCAACTAACCCTTTTGTGAGAAGTTCACCGTCTAAACCTAAAAACTGGTTGCATCAGCTGATCTTAGGCTTTTGTGATAGTGTTTGGTTATCCTTTCATAGGAATAAGGAAGGTTGTTCGAGGAATTTTGGCCCAATCTTTGCAAAGTGTTTTAATTGAACGGCATGTAGAGTCTTCAAACATAAACGGTCTGTTTGAGGTCATCCTTTAGCATCTCGTTTGGATTGGCATTTTGTTCACGGAAAGCAGCAATATATTGTGTTCTACAGCCTGCAGGAAATGTATGAGGCCAAGAGAAAGGAGTTCCTCAAAGAGCTGCAGCACAGAGAGGAGTCGATGAGACAGATGTTTGTTAACAAAGTGAAGGAAACGGAGTCAGAGCTGAAAGAAAAAGAAAAAGAGGTGAGCGTGTTATAAGACACGTCAGAAATACGTGAACAGGCTGGGTGTGTCTCATGCTATTTTTCTGACTACATATTGTGTTTTAGCTTCATGAGCGCTTCGAGGTGCTGAAGCGTATGCACCAGGAGGAAAAGAGAAACCTGGAGGAGAAAAGACGAGAACTGGAGGAAGAGATGAACGCCTTCAACAGGAGGAAGGTTGCGGCTGAAACGCTGATGGGTCAGGCGCTGCAGGGATGCTCGCAAGCGCCACTCAAGAAGGAAAAGGACAAAAAGAAGTGAGTCTTAAATATTTATTTTATTTCGTACAAATTATAACTAGAGTACAAGTACTGCTGATACTGTTGACTCATTGCTCATCTCTATAATTTGGTTTCATTTAACCAAAAAATTGTGATGTTTCATGGTGATATTATAGATGAGTTAAGTTTTAGATTAGATAGTGTTTTGCACAGCACCACATGTTTTGTTGTTAGCGTGACACTTGATCACCATCATACAGGGACCTTAACAGAATTCCTTAAGCTACTTGCTGACTTTTGCCTAATTATTTTAACCGAGCAGACAAACAATACGTTCTTTCCTGGCTTGTCTACATTGACCTAGTTGGATGAGGGGAGAGATAGAACCACCATCCTCCCCTATTAGAGGGTTAGGGTTAACCATTCTGACTCATAGTGTGATCCATGGAAATATTTAGACTGACACTGTATGCAGAAATTGTAGGAAGAGTCACAGCTTGCATGGCACAGCCTGAGCTTGTGTGTCTGCAGGCCAACCTGGCAGACTGTCTCTCAGGCAAGGGCACTTGCGTTTAAATCTGACTTGTCTCAGCAATGCTCACGTCATGTGTAGCGCAGATGATACCCAGACATCCTACGTGGAACTGGCCTCGGTTTTTCAGCTGGAAACATTAAATGTCAAGGTGGATTAGGTATGCTTGAAACCACAATACTCAGCTAGAGATTACAATGGACTGAGAATAAAATACATCACAGTCGAAACCAAAATAACAAATATCATATCAGTGCTCAGTTAGGATTCTTAAAATTATTCAGATTGGTCAAATGACACAATAAGTTAATGTGTTTAAGGGAATCATGCATTATCTTCTTTAAATTAATTAATTTTTATTCACTAAGATTACTATGTCTCAAGGAAGCCTAGAGGATGACATCCTGACTTAATCTCCTTTCAAGATAATAAACTTTGATGAGATACTCCACAAACAAAAACCTCAAAGATTACTCCCAAAAAGATCTGAAGACAGATGCAAAATAAACATTTTACTGCAGCAGCAAACTCTTACACAACAATTTTACAATAAAAATATAACCTTTATTTCATACAGTGTCAGATAAATATATATTTTTTCTGCACACAGGATTTATCTTATATTGAAAACATAAGTTTAAAAAAAATGTGTTTTCTAAAATCTTTAGAATAATTGTCATGTCTCTGCAATAAATGGTCGTGGTATTTTAAAGCTTTTCCCACATCCTTATCTGGAATACTTATAATGCTGTATACAGTGAATAAATGAATAATTAATCGGAAAATCTGGAGAGGTTTTGATCTAAATATTACATGTTTTGTATTTGGATAAGTTTTTAATGGCATTTTTTGTCATAGCGGTTCTCCCATTTTACTTGGCTTAAAGGTGAGAACATCCAAGAAAAGGCTTTCATCATCACTGTTGGAAAAACAGACTCTTTTTATACTGTATGCATGGCCTTTGCAAAAACAACAGAAATATTAATAATAATAATAATAATATTAATAATAATAATAATAATAATAATAATAACAACAAAAATAATAATAATAATACATGTGTGCTATAACCTGGAGTGTTCTATTTAAAACACTTTTTTGCTCAGTGTACTTGGCTGGTTCTTGTTTCTAACTGTATTTACATGTAATAATACACAAAAAGCATTAATATTATTTCATTTTTACGATGACTGTGTCTTTTTATCATCAGCCATACTTATTTATTTCTTGTTCTCAGTGATAAACCTGCAGGACTAAAAAAAAGAACTTTTGTCTTTGTTATTTTACAGTGATTACAGTGATCAGTGTCTGTATAGCTCAATTGGGCAAAAAAATACACCACAGCATCAAGTGTGGGTCCTTAGGCAAGACCCTTTGTGCTACTGCCTACCTGGTGCCTGCAAAAATGGCTGCCCCGGTGTGGTTTACACCAAAGACAATTTCCTATGGGATCAATAAAGTACACATTATTATTATTATTTATATATGAAGATTATTGTACATATTTATAAATTACATTATTTACTCTTTTCTGAAAGTACTAAAGATTTTTATTATCACTTATTGATTGATTTATATTGTGTGTATTGTTTGGGATGAAGAACTTATACAGCCTCATAATAAGAATTTAAACAGAAATAGAGCAATATGTATGCTCCTACACTTCTTTATCCTTGCTCTCTCAGTCCTGTTTGCAATTGGAACTGAAGTGAACAACAATAATAATAATGATGATAATAAATACTTTATTGATCCTGTACGAAAATGTTTTTGGTGTAAACCACACTGAGGCATCCATTTTGCAGGTGCCAGGTAGGCAGTAGCACAAAGGGTCTTGCCTAAGGACCCACACTGGATCCTGTGGTGTATTTTTGCCCTGGGCTGGATTCAAACCCATGAGCTTTGGATTGGAAGTCTGGTGTCATTCCAATTGAGCTATTCAGCTGCCTTTAAAAACATTTTTTTAAACACCAAAATGTGTTGTTGTCTAATCTTAAATAAATGTTTTTGTCTTTTCTATTTGTAGCTTCTTTAGTCTTCCGTCTGCGTGTTCCTTAACCTCAGGAAGGAACTTGAATTAGAAGACTTCCTATCGCATGAGAACATCGGACTAACAATCAACAGTTTTAATGTTTTACAAAGATTAATAGAGATTTTTATAGAAATGAAACCTCCTTCAAGGCGAGTTAACCTGATGTCTTCCGCACCCACCACACCTTGTCTGCACATTTTTAAACAGTGTGCTGTGGCATAGTTTCTGCATGGGTCCTAATCTTAGTTCCTGCAAGTCTTAAAAAGTTGGCCAAAATGTGTTTTTATATGAGATTGCCTTGCAAAAGTGTTCATACCTCTTTGGTTCATGGCCATGTATAGCCACCAATATATTTTATTATATCATGTAACAGAGCAACAAAGAGTACCTGCTTGCCTGTACCTGGTAATGAATAACATCACCACTGCATTATGATGCTCTTAGAGTGTTGTGCAGTGTTTGTTCTCTTGCCCCACTATCATTTTGGCTGCAGCCTTTGGTTTCCTGTAATCCTGTTTTGCTGGTGGCTGTCAGCAACATGACTTATTTTGACATTCTCTCGGTAATATCTTTTTCATTAAGACAAGATTCATGAAATGCAGGAATAATAACTTTCTTATTATCAGATTTGCTTTAGCTCCATGAGGGTTAGCATGGGTTTATATCTAACCATCTTTTCCAACTGTCTTAAACCTTAGAGTTATGGGCTATTTTCTGTTGATCTTTTACATAAAATCTCTCAAAATTACATTTAAGCTTGTGGTTGTAACAAAATATGAAAGGCTGAATACTTTTGCAAGGCACTTTTGATGTGCAATCTTCATGTTCTTGCCTTGTAATGCTTGTAAACTGAATGTTAAAAAATACACTGTGAAATATACATTATACTCTCATGTGAAAATAACGTCTTCTTTGTAGTCAAAGTTCAGGCATTCTTTAAATGAACTGTAGCTTTGAAATTATATTGATATATATTTAAAATAATGAACGCTGTCTTGTTATTCAAACATTTATATTCTTATATAATTTCTTTGTTTAACATTTAAAAATGTTCCGTTAAACCATACAAATACTGGATTTGAATAATTTTGGGATTTAAATCTACTAATGTCAATAAATCTTGCTGTTAGATTTGTGTATGCTCATGTCCAGATTAGAAAATGTGATGAAATAAAGTTTTTTTCTTTTCAAATAATTGTGTATTCTGATTTATATCACCAATGAAATAATAATAATTAAAAAAAATTAAAAAACTAGCACATTCAGGCGCCTTCCAGATTGTTCCAAAAACCTAATAGTTACCTAAGTTTTATGTTTAACAGAAAAAAGTGTCTTAATCATTTTAATTTGTCCAAGGAAATGTTCATTACTATATATTTTCAGGAGCAGTCAGAAGAAAAATGTCCTAAATTAGTTGTTTTTTTTAAATAATGTGTCATGTTTTAACAAGCTGTATTTACTTATTAACAGAGGATTGAGTATTTCTAAACGCTAAAAATAACAATGTAAAAAAAGGTAATTTCGTTGTTATTATAAATCTCCGTGTGTTTTTTTTAAATCCTTGATAAAGTTAATTTTAATCGCGTTGACGTCAATTCCTTTTGCCTTATAAGTACAAGCAAGAATTTAGTTCTTTCTTTCCGGGCTTCGTTCAACACTGATTGGTTCCGACGCCAAAAAGAGGCGGGGCATAATATAAACCGAATGGTAACATATCCAATCAGAAAACTCGATTTAGAAGCGACATTAGTCGGCAGCCAATGGGAGCCCACCATGTCCGGTTATGGTGGGGTTTTATACCTTCTTATTTACCTAAACTGTCCTTTTCCCCGTCGCCTTTCACCACGGGTAGGGGTTGTGCACAGCCTCAAACCAACCCACGCTTAAAACTTTCTTCATTGAAAGTTCATACTTACACTTTTTTGTGTGTTTTGTAACTTTTTACACGCGTTTTTTTATGAAGAGCGTGTGAATATTACTTTTTTGAATTAATTCAAGATTAGTAAAGCAACTATTCAAGGTAAGCGAACTAAATATTTTAATTTTCCTGTATTTTTATTTCTTCTTGCCAAGTTTTGGTCACAAAATGTTTCACATTTTCTTGTTTTACAAGTCAGAAACTTAAACAACGCAACCGAACGTGATGATTTTTAGCTAGCTTAGCTGTGTTAGCAAACCGTGGTTTTCTTTCACTAGTATTTCTAGTTTAACATTTTCCCCACATTAAGACGACACTATCTTTTGTTCAATACTGTTATTGTGTCGGTTTGTGTGTTTTCTGCTGTTTAGTCGTGAATTAGATCTGTTAGCAGCTGTCTCCGTCTACAGGGACATGTCCTGACATGTCCCTGTAGACGCCTCAACAGGGCCTGATCCTAGTTTAAATGATCAAAACTCAGGATAAACTCACAGTTTAATGTAAAGCGACCCGGATTAAACTAAAACCCTATTAAATATCTCTTTTCACACATCATAGTAAGTATATAATGAGTAATCCGTGTTATATCACCTCCTTTTCTGCCCTCTTGGGTGCAGTCAGACATGTTACAGGATAACTTACAAATATAGAAGCAACCCCTTTTGGAAACCTCCCCTAATTTAATTCACATGTATTTAATTAGTGTTTTATTTAAACTTTTTTTTTTAGGATGGTTGTACTTTTAAATGTTAATGAAAAAACCTAGTCATTATGAAATTTGAAACCTTAAACATATGTTATATATATTTTATTCCACTACACATGCTGGAAAAAAGGATGTACAAAAAAAGAAAACATTTTAAGTTTTAAGTTGCTATGTCAAAAAAAAGAACAAATTAATGACTGGTTACATTTATGTTTTGATTATCTGCTTTTTTCCTAAATTTAATCCAGGTAATTTTATACATTTATGCTCAGATTTTGAACCTGAACATTTAAATTTATCTAGTGTTTAAACCATTGTGCAGATATAACATGCAACATATTTAAGTTGTATAGTAAGCGAAAGTTTTGTATTACAATACTTTGGATTACTATAAATGAATTAAATGTTCTGTGCTTCATAAAATATTAGAAGAGACTACAGTGAAAGGTTGTAATGTTCATACAGAGATATTGTCTTAACGCGCAAGTTCATACAATTATTGGGTGATGTTTAGTATGTCAGGATTTTATCTAACTTGATGAAGATAATGATGATTATAATAATAATAACATATATCAGGATTAAGATTCCAAGTTTTATACATTTTGTCCTTGGATTTAGTTTGTGGTTTTTATTTCTGTCTAGATGATTGACAAAGCAACAGCAACACAGGCCTTTGCAGTACAAGTAAAGAGCCTGATGGATCTTGAGGGCCGATACCAGCCCAAGCTCACTGGCTTGAGACTCATCGACACTGCTCAGGACAACGGCCTCAGGATGACCACCAGAATGAGGGAGCTGGAGGTGAAGGACCTGCTGTATCTCTGCAGGTTCCTTGGCTTTAGCTCAGAGACATTCTCGTTGGCCGTCAGCTTGCTCGATCGATTCCTCTCCATCATGAAGGTTTGTGAATACATTAACACCATTCCAACGTGTAACAATATTAGTAGAGATGGACCGATCAGATTATTTTTTGTTTGTTCACATTTCTAATTTATCTTCATCCCAGAAGTGCTTTTCCAATAATAACGTAAATCTTTGTTGCCTGCAGATTCAACCAAAGCACCTGTCATGTGTAGGGCTGTGCTGCTTCTACATCGCTGTGAAGTCATCAGAAGATGAGAAGAACGTGCCCCTGGGCAGCGATCTCATCCGCATTAGTCAGAATCGCTTTACGGTGTCTGACATGATTAGGATGGAGAAGATCATCATGGAAAAGCTCTACTGGAAAGTGAAGGCCCCCACGGCGCTGCATTTCCTCCGCCTGTTTCACGGCCACATAAAGGAGCAGCTTGATGCTGAGAGGTGAGTGCGCACAAATGTTCACGTTACTTGATACCTAGTTGGGGGGGAAAGCAAGTTCAGTCAAATACTTAAAAGTTAAGATTTTTTTCCCCCTTTTTATCAAATGCATCTTAACCTTCAATACCTATTAAGAATTTAAACTGTATGGTTTTTTGTTGAAGCAATGTAACTTTAGTCTAAATCAGATAACGAGCGGCCTAGGTACATATACATATTTCTTTAAATATATGTAAAAAAAATCTTCTAATTCCTGAAAAATTCCTTAAAATTGTATTTTATTATTTCTGTTGGATTCACAACTACTACTTACTTTCTTGTTTGGTCAATTGTAATATTTTAAATTAAGCAAAACAATAACAGTCTAGACAATAATCTTTGCTGTGCTTTTTAGTTCTAGGAAAAATATAGTTTCTAAAAATAGTTCATTTTTTAAGTCTAAACTCACCCCAATTATTTTGTGCTGGAGGATTTTGCAGTCAGTTAATGCTTATTTTTTTTATTTTTACAGCAGAGAGATGCTCAGCATCGAGAGACTGGAGGCTCAGCTCAAGGCCTGTCACTGCTCATTCGTTTTCTCAAAAATGAAGGTAGGCTCATAATGATGTATGGTGTTAAAAAGAAAGTGGTTTTGGTAGAAGTTAGCACTTACCTGCTAAAAAAAGGAGCAACTTTAGAGGAGCAAGCCAATTCCTCTAATGGTGATGGTTTATTGTACAGACATTGAGGGGAGACAATAACCAATGTCTAACTTTACCATTACTGTTTATATCAGTTTATTCTAAGCACATATGTTTTGAGCTCTGAATTGGATCTGTTGGTGTTTTTTTTCCTTTTTTCCCTGTTGCAGGGACATGTCCCAAAATGATGTGGAAGTTGTGTCAACAGACCTTAATTCGGTCCAAAGATTTAAAATGCAAATAAAATTTGGTTGGGGATCATGTAATTCAAGAAGATTTAAATGACATGGATAAGATAAAATCCTTTAGGGAACCTAATTGTTTTAAATATCTTTAATTTTTTTATTTCATGTGGTTTTTTTTAATCTTTAGCTCACTTTAAATCAAATGTTTAATCTTGACCTTTGGTTCTTTCATTTAGTGTGAATTTAAATTGTCTTAAAATGTCAATTTGCCATTTGATTAGATTTCATCGTCTCACACGTGTATATTTACAGGAGCAATTGTGGAAGAAGGTCGAGCTTCCAATGTGTTACTCTAGTTCTTGATGCATGCCATTATTGTATCCCGGTTATATTTACATTTTTGAATATAGCATCTTATCTGCAAACCCTTGCTTTGTCTACAGAATGCAAACTTGATAAAAATCAGGAAAATCCTACTTTGATGAGAAGGATTCAATCTAAATCAGTTTATAAGTTTAGCAATTCTTATTTCTTTTTTTTGTCATTTGAATTGAACATGGTTTATTTCACATAAGATAGGAATAGAGTTTAAAATCTGTCTCATTCTCATAGTTTTTATTCTTAATATCCACTTTATAGTTGCTTTCTTTTTAAACATAATGATTAAAATCTCAGCTTAAAATTTTCTATGACTTTTGGAGATACAGACTTCTCATGAATGTGCAATGTATGTTAATATTCTTATAAAGGAAATAAACCAACAATTCTGAAAAAGCATAAAGTTCTACATTAAAGTCTCCACTGTTTGCTTCTCTACAGCCATCTCTGCTTGCTCTGGCTCTGCTGTGTTTTGAGGCCCGAGATAATCATGACCCCGAACACGCAACCCAAATATCAGAGGCTCTGAAAAATCTGCAGCAGCTGCTGAACGTGAGTTCTGTGTTAATCCGGGGTTTGTCGGTAAAATCGTATCGCAACCTGGACTTGTATGAAATGATTTCTTGTGTGTGTAGGTGAGAAACGGGGACCTTGTGTGTGTGAGAGAGCTGGTGGGAAAATGCCTGGCAGAATACGCCAAAGCCAGGTGCTGCAGGCCGAACAGCCAGAGACTCCGCTGGACCATCTCAGGGAGAACGGCACGCCAGCTGAAGCACAGCTACTACAAGATCACGCATCTTCCTACCATACTCGAGTCGGCCTGTTAAAAGGCAGGCGCATGCCTGGATCACCTACACGCCGGGAGAAACTCCCGCATTACGGTCGTCCAGTCATTTTCTTTACAGATCTCCATTATTGATAATGAATTTCTTTAAGGAAAAGCTTTGAAACTTTTAAGAAATACCTTAGTTTTTTTTTTCTTTCCCAACAAGGAATACTGCTTTATCAGAACAGCTAATCCACTTGAATCCACCTAAGTTCTAGTTTCCTGGTCGAGTTTGTTGCACAGGTGTTCAGTATGTTCTTGTTTGGATCCATACCAATCATGTATTTGGTATGGGTTGCTGGTTTTAAGCTAATAAAAGTATTGAACCACCTAGGTCCTCAGTCCACCATGTGGAAGAGGAGGGAGAAGGATTTTGTGATTAGCATACATGGAACCAAGAAATCGGGCCCAAAATCCTTAACTCTCACCCTAGGTTGCTAAACTGTACTGAATGCACACTCCTACCCAAGGTGATGACATTTTTTTTGTTTTTCTTTTAAAATGGCGAGGGAAGTCTGGTTTTTACCAGCGAAGTGAAGCCTTTGGCGATTCCTGTCACCCTGTGGTCAGGATGGTCTGAGTTGTTAAGATGCATGAAGCCTCCACAGTATCACTCGATTGGTTTTAGTTGGAGAAAAGTGGCCGCTGCAGTGGAAATGTAGGTTGGAAACTGTTTAGCATTTTCTTTACCAGTTTGTCATTGTAGTCCGTTTTAGTAGCGTGGAGAAATGAAACGTGTTGTGGAGTTCAAAACGGTCAAGAAATACACCATCTGATCTTATGTTTCTGCACCTTTCAATAAAACTTTATTGAAAAGCTACACTTGTATGCATTTTTATTATTATCAAAAGGCAACAACACTGTTTTTACTAATTCCCCACTCTTTATCTTGTATAATGAGTAAAACTCTAAACAAGACACTTAAGTTCTCCATGACTGAAGCAATTCAGGCGAAGAATCTGTGACGATGGGTCTCCAGATAACATCTCCTCATTCTGGTTACTCTGGAGCACATTTCCTCAGCTCTCAAAAGAAAACTGTCGATCCGGGTTTCCAAATGTAGGGGGAGGAAAACTCACTTTTGCAAACTGGAAAAATCTGGACCCCCGCCAGCAAAATTTCCCGAAATCTCTGCTCCGCTGAAGTCAAATCCAGGATTCTAGACGGGGAAAAATGTATTTTTTTTCTTTTAAATTGCATTTCTTCGTAACTAAAAGATTAAGATCCCACTTTTTATTTTTAAAGATTAAGGCTTTTTAATAGGCATGAATTTATAGACCTCACAGATTTAGCCTTAATAAATCAATGTATAATCATCTAAATAACCGAAACGTTGCACCATGTTTAATCCATGTATTGGGTTGAAACGACTATTTCATTTGTTATTTTTTTGCATTTCGATAAGATCAAAATAGAGTAAGGTATATCCATCAAGTGGAAAGAAACAAATTTCAAGTGTGGCAGGCAAACTTTTTAGCCCTTCTCACTGAATGTTGAACAACACCTCGCTTTGATTTCAGATTGAGGCCTTTTTTAGATTACTCTACCAGCTTTACTCGTCCAGAGACCAAAATCTGTGTATTATTCTTTGTGTCTGTGAAGAGCAATTTGGGAGTCTTGTCAGATTTAGTTCTGAACTCTCGGCTTAATACATACTTAATATATTTGCTTTGGTTAGATTTCCTCTTGTCAACTCTGACCCTCTGTACTATGAGAAGCCTCCCCTTAGCCTGATGCTGCCACCACCATGTTTGGTGAGGATGGTGTTATCAGTATGACGTCAGATATTTGTTTGCATCACACATGGCATGTGGAAGCTAGATATCAAGGTGAACTTTAGCTTCCTTACTGCCACTCTTCTATAATGAATTTGTAAAGTGATTGACTAAATGTTAATCTGCAGACTGATTCTTCTATGTTAACTGTGGACCTATGAAGCTCCTCCAAAGTTACAATGGTTCCTCTTCTTTCCCTGTCAGTTTAGGTGGATGTCCGTGTTTGCCTTGGGACATGCTCAACAGTTGATATATTTTAAACCTAAAGTTACTTAAACCTCTCCACAGTGTTATGAAGATAGTGATTGTTCCCTAATGCTGGATATACACAGAGATGAAATTATATTGCAGAGTAAGTAATGCCTAAAAATGACTAGATTTCATTTAGGGGTGTACAAATAAAGGAAGATGATTAAAAATTAACATGAAACTTGACATATTTGGTAAACATACTAAATCTAAAATTGGGGTTAGTAATTATGTTGCAAAATAACAGCATTAATGTTGCATAGTAACTATATAGTCAATCTATGGGATTGCTTTTTAAATGTTTTCTTGCATTCACTCAATTAAAAAAAGAATAAAATAACACCCTCTTGGCTTCACACAGCTTTCGTCTCAATGCGTTTGGGTCTCACTAACCTCTCTCTGGAACCTCTCCAGCGTGAGCTTCCTCTGCATCTGGTCCTGAACCCAGGCGTTCGCGCAGTACTCGCCCTCTAGCAGCGACGACCAGCAGTTCCCCGCCTCTCTGTTGGTCTTCATCAGGACGATCTGGATGAGACATTTGTCCTCTGAAAAGGAAAAAGGCCATCAAAGTCAGGTTGGACAGATGTAAGGTGGCCCGTTTGAGCGTTGGACTCAGACGGAGAGGGAAAACGTTTGTGACGTTTGTGAGGTGTTTGAGGCTCACCTAACGTCCACGTCGCCTCGTCGGACACGGTCGTGTCAAACAACCGTCCCTGGCAGGATGTAGAGAGACAATTCCATCATAGTTGCAACAAAGTACAACTATAAATGGTAGAACAATGCTAATATCATGTAGTTGAGGTGTATAATAAGTTTTTATTGTCGTTAGTTAGGATTCATACACTGAAAAATAGTTTTTCCTTTTTTTCCCAGCAGATCAACTAGTACAGGTTTTCTTAACGCCCCAGTAAGGGTTTGACAAGCCTGAACTTCCATCACTGCTCTCTATGTAACCTAACAAGTCCAACTCAAACATTAGTTCAAGCCTTCATTTTATGTCAGTTTGAGAGTCATAGGTTGCAGGCGAGGAAAACCCCAAAGACTGAGTTACAGAAACAAAAATTCAAAAACACAAGATCCACAAAATAATAATTAAACCAGAATTATCAAGTGAAGCGAGAGAGCTGTGCCTCAGTCCACTGAAGTTAAGCTGTAGTTATCCAACCTCTGACCACAGTTTTTCCTTCCACTCAACTTTTTACAAGAGGTTGACAGCCAACCCCCCCCCAAACACAAACACTTGTTTATGATCCATTTCTTGAACTTCTTTTTGTCTTTGTGGTTTGAGCAGCGAAATTTGGGCTCCTTAAACCTCCTTTAGATGAAGGGCGGATTTCGTGACCGTGTTCCTGTCTCTTACCTTGAATACCTCCTTTCCTCCGACCTGCAGCTCGATGTCTCTGCTGCCTAGGCAGCACTTCACCTGCTTGGCAGAAGTCCCAGCAGGAACATGGACCTCGATGAAGACCTCCTCCATGGTCTGGTACCAGGACCCCCACGGTGTCCGACACGGAACCACCCCGCTCCTTTCCTCGAAGTGAACCGACATCAGCTGAGGCTCCACACCAGACAACAGACTTCACTAGTTTCACTGGTCGCCACTGGTTCTTCTGCTCCTCTTCTTCTTTATTTTGTTGGAGGTTAGCAAACAAAAACTAAAGGAAGCATTACCGCCACCTGCTGGTAAGAGCTTGAATATTTACGTGCATCAGAATCAGGATTACTTTATTAATCCCTGAGAGGAAATTTGTTTGGTGAGGTTTCCCAATTTATAGAGGTGAAAGTGAAGCTGATAAATAAATCAACAAACCTTTATTTGATCTACACATTACTACGATTCTGTCCCAATGTATTTCCCTGAAACTGATATTATATTTATAGAAATATTATTCAAAAATATATCAGAAAAGGCTTTATTACCAAGTACGTTATTGGATATAGAGGGAATATATATATATATATATATATATATATATATATATATATATATATATATATATATATATATATATATATATATATATATATATATATATATATATATATATATATATATATATATATATATATATATATATATATATATATATATAT